>JAIPMN010000533.1:0-16263 GCA_020650975.1 Apostichopus californicus
TATATATACGTACCTTTGCATGACCTCTGAGTTTCGAATGCAATGATTGAGTGTCAATACAATAATGACATCAATTTCTTGTCTTCTCGAAATGCTTCTCACCTTGAAAATGTCTTTCTTCATGCGCCGATGTTGTGCTTTCCAATGTTTACGTATAGAACGGATAGAACAGCGGAATCCGGTGTAAGAGTTTAAATATAGCCTAAATATTCGCCTATTTCTTTTCGTCCGAGAGAAATTGCAATTTTTATCTAAAGAAGACATCTAAAGAAGACGTATGCCTATAAGTTATAACATACCCATACCCTTACGTGTAACTCCGGGTCGAGTTCCCAACTACAGACAGAATTATCACAAAAGTCTGAAATCTTTACTTCCAAATCTTTACTTTAAACTTCATCTTTTCTATTCGACGGATACATTTTCAACTATTTATTCAAGCAAAATGTTGTATTTCCGTGTACCCCCGTATTTATTTCGCTCTTCTAGTACCTGCACCGTACAAAGCGCATTCCGGCTCAGACGTCTAATTAACGAAAATCGAAGAAGCGACCACACATAAATTACCAACAGCTATACAGATGATGGAACTAACGGTGTGTGAGAGATGCTTAGCCATGATCGACCGTGATGTTCGGCGCTTCTCCTTTCAACATTAGAAGGGTTGTATCTCGACCATAGAAATTTTATCTCGACTCTAAGTAACTCCTGCAGTGTGAACTTAATCACTACACAGAAATCCACCAAGCCGAGACATTGTTTAGTATGCTGTGTTTTTATGACACATCTCATAAGAATTATGAATGCTGAAAGTATGAAACTTAAGTATGAATAAGCTGTTCTATTACCGTAAGTTCGAAATCTCGTATTGTTAGTGCGAATGCCTTGTTCTAACGCGTGGTATACTACCATTAGAAACTGGTTCCAACTCACATGAGAAATCACTAGATGTACTGAGAATATGCTTTGAGTATGTTTGGCAAGAGCTTCAACTTTCGAAGCTTCGAAGACCAGTTAAGCAATGCTCGAAGAAATATAAAATAATTTGAAATCCAACCGAACAGCACTTGGTATTTTCATCGTTTAGCTGATCCACTGATAGAAAAAAGAATACCTCTGCCCTTATTATAGAGATAGAAACGACCCAAAAGGCATGAAGAGAGAGAGAGGAGGGAGGGGTTGTTAGAGGGGGATACAACCCGAAATGAAGGGGCCTGGGAGATTTTGGAGGGGCCCCGGGAAAATATGGGATAAAGAATTGTGTATTATCATATTCATAATATACCGTAAGGAAACACGAAGCATGCAAAATAGGGCCTGGTGACATAATTGTTCTCGGGCCTTGACTCTTGGCTCTCGATGTCTCTGCCCGTAACACCAAAGTCCTCCCATACTTGCACCTAGATGGTGGACGGATGTTCCATCGAAACAAAAAGTAGGAAGCCATAGAACGTCAGGTCAACCCTGACTATATTATGCGATGGCGGTATTGCAGCAAACTTCGACAGAACTTGTTGGAGTGGCCGTGACGATGAATTTAAGATTTCCTTCTGTTTCTTCGAGAAATGGAATCTTGTATGCAGGAGCGTCGGGAGCCAGGTCATGACCCGGGGACTAATAAGTAATCATAACACCTTTATTAACGTCTTCATAAATTCATGGTACATTTATGGGCGTACTTGGGGGGGGGGGGGAGTGCAAGCACTGACTTGATCCATCCTTACATATACGCCGCCACCCCTGCCCCCAACTGACCAGGTCCCCTAACTGACCTAGGCCCACTAACTGATCCGGGCCCTGGAGCCCCATCTGACCCACCCTCTCACCAGACCTGCCTGTAAGTTATGTTTTCACGTGCCCTCATGTGTGAAAGTTTGCAGGTGGCGAAAGTTCGTGAGCACAAACATGGACTGAAGCATCTAACAGCTTGCATGTGAATATCAGATATTCACGACTCCAAGAAGACGTTTGATGACAGTGTCCCTTAGCAGATAGTTTGCACGTGAGTAGAAAATACATCTGAAAATTGATAGGGGTTAAAATTTGAGGTCCGCAAACAAGGGCGTAGGAACCGGGGGCTGGGGGGCGCCAGCCCCCAAGTGAAAAATATGGGGGCGGAAGTATCATTCCGCCCCCCCCCCCCGCTTCGCAAGTCCGAAAACCCCTTTTTCATTTCTCAATAAATGATAACAACATTCGTCATTTTACTCATTTATGCTATTCCCGCTGCCCTTGGTGCTCAGCACATTTTGGCAGAAAAAAAATCTCATTTGGAGCACCAAATTGCATCTAAGGCCAGGTGAAAATGCAAAATTATATACAAAATGGAGTGGATGTTGAAGTGTGCTATATTGCACCAAATTGCATCTGAAGCCACCTGGAAATGCAAAAAAAATCCAAAGGGGGAGGGGGAAATCCCCTTAGACCCCTCCCCCAGGCCGGCCATCAGTCTTCAGCCCCCCCCCACCCAGAAGTACCTTCCTACGCCACTGTCCGCAAATACTCAGTCTCAAAGTTGACATTGACTAACTTTGGTGATTCAACTTGGAATCCACCTTAATGGTTTGTATTCCTTCTTTACAGCCTACTCAAGTAGGACTGTGGAACATATTCTGCAGAAATTGACTAGTCAAATGAAGTCACTTGGTTGGATGGCTATAGTCGTCTCGAAGTCAACTGGTGCCTGTAAAGTACTTCAATTGGGGGTGGGTACTAGCATCAACCTCAATGCATTCTGGTTGGGTCAAAGGTTAACATCTATCAGGGGCATAACTACCATGTTTGAACTGGGGTGGGGCTGGGGGTTATTAAGATGATATGTCTTCCAAGAGAGGGGTCTAAAGGTAGAGGTGGTCCATCACCTTTGAGAAATTTTGGCAACATGGAGGTTGCCTAGACTCAAAATGGTGCTTTATTTTTATTCTCTTATTTTGCACCTTTTCAAACAATGTTGAAGAATTTTTCGACTGTTTAGGTTGTACCACATATACATGTTATATATTTATGTGCTGTTCACTAGGATATTCTGTCTGTCAGTGGAAGGAGGGGGGGGGGTGAAGGGTGTGTGTGATTCCCCTGATGTTTTTATGCATGGGCGAGGAGGAGGGGCTAAAGCCCCCCCAGAAGTATATGTGATTGTGCCCCTTACCGCTATATAGCCCATTGGCATATGCCAGCAGAGCATAACGCAGCATGAAAACAAGGTATACTAAGTAATGAAAGAGAAAATTAACAAAACAAAAAATTAATGAAACAAAAAGAAAATGAAAGAAGAATCATTAAAATGATGATAAGTCCTAACTATATTTTATTATGTTACAGGTTCATATTACAGGAACAGGTAGAAAACACAAGCTACAAGAATACAAATGTCTTGCCAAATTTTAAACCACCCAATCTAATTTCTCCTCCTCCCTCAAAATATTTATATTTTTGTATCTATCTGACATGGAAGGGGGTGAAAAAAATAAAAATGAAAATAATAGAAGACAAATCAAACGGTAGGAAAGAAGGCAGAAGAAAGAACTACAAGACAACAAAAAATGAGAATCAAGTTTGCTCGTTAGTAGTCTTTAGAGTCAGCCGAGATGGAGAGATGAAGAATCTGAGAGAGAGAGAGAGGCGAGAGCATGAAATCAAAGTAACGTCACCTTGCATTTGTCGTCAGGTATCAAAAACCACTGACTGAGGTAATAAATGTGATGGTGCAATCTGTTAAAATTCGAGATTTCATTTTTGCTCGGGATTCTTCAAATCAACATCTTCCTTCCTGACAAATATTGTGTGCTATACTGCTTTTGTAACAAATATTTTCCTATTTAAAAAAAAAAACCCACAAAAAACGAAAAAGTCATTATAAAATATTAATAGATATTTTGAAAGTTTCATTGAGTTAAGGTACAATGAAGAACATGTCGATGGAGATATTGACATAATGGAAGTCAGAGATATGGCCATAAATCGGCTGAGGGTAAACATTTGAAAAAGTTTATTTGGTTTGTCAAAACGTGGTCACTTTTCCCATCATAAATCCTGCATAGTCACTACTAGGGTTCAAATTAGTTCATATTTTCTTTTACCAACAATTTTGAGTTTTTACACTCTTATCAGTTTTAGAGCAACAAATATGTAATGAAGATGTACTGTTTTATTTATTTTTTATATATAATCAAAATTGACAAAAATGTAATGGATACACATTAGAACAATACCGATGAATTAAAGTGATTAATTTAAAACCTGATAATTATAAACAAGGCTTCTTTTTTTTTGTGTGAAGTGCAGCATACAAATCATGTGTGGAGATAGGACTTGCATGATGTATCATAATTTCTTTTTTTGTAACACAATCGCCATGCATATTCATAAATCGAACTTTGACATGGTTATTACCATATTTATGGGTATTACAAT
Source organism: Apostichopus californicus (assembly GCA_020650975.1). NCBI lineage: Eukaryota > Metazoa > Echinodermata > Holothuroidea > Aspidochirotida > Stichopodidae > Apostichopus > Apostichopus californicus. The sequence continues at coordinate 4,414 of JAIPMN010000533.1, forward strand.
ATTTGGAATGCTTAGAAGCAGATCAAAGAGAGTAAATCAACACAGCATAATCATAAAATAAAATTTAAAAAAAATGAAAATGAGAGAGAGAAGAAGATATGTAGACGATTCACCAGAAACTTATCAAATGCAGCATTAAGAAGATATACATGGTATCACGTGGTTTATCAGATATGAAACAACAGAAAAACCAAATCAGACCGTACTCACTTTTGATGACTACAAAAATCAACTTTTCCATTTAAAATGAGACAAGTAAACCAATCTATCATTGATGCATTCAAAACAGATTTTTTCTTTTTTAACCTGAATGATAACTGTTTGCAAACTTTACCGCAGACAGATTGGATACAAGAGGAAGAAGAAGAAGAAGACAGTTTTGTCTTGATATATTGATAGTTCCAAGAATAAAGAAAGAAAAATTGGAAGAAAGGAAAGAGAACAAAAGGGAGGAAAAAGTCGAGCGCAGTCACCGTTTCTGATTTGCAAATATTGCAAATATGCATAAACTGTGAGACCTGCCAACTAAAAGATCAAAAGATGATCACGTTCATACCCATTTTTGCTTCCTAAAAATTCTACATTTTGTGAGCACATTATTATACGATTTGGCTTCAAATTTGGCCTCTAAGTTGACACACAAATGAAATATACCTTTATGAATTTACCTTTACCCTATCCTATTTATTTTTGTGTTTACCGTGAGGCTGCCATCACGACCTACGTACTGAACTTTAGCAACATTTGTCGAAGAGCCTTGACATCAAAAACTAGTTTATTACCTTACAAACATATACACCATATTCAACTCCCTATCAACTTCAATCGTCTGGCATACTACCATTACCTTTAAATAAAGTAATCCAAAATCAGGTCTATTTTGACCAACTGTCCACTCTCCATACCACACATAACCTGCAGAGAAGATCACAAATAGAATTAATCAGCTACTGCAAAACAGTTTTCCAGAAAACTTATTCCATCTTTCATGACAAAAAAGGTTCGCCTGTTGGTTCAGCATGTTAAATCTGTACACATATTTGATAGGTAAAGCTGGAACCACAAAAAGGAACTCATAAAATGGTTATATAGAAACACTGAAAAGAATCTTGTATTTCGAACAAAAACATGGCTGACATGGGTTCTTTTTCTGATGTTAACACTTGACAAACCATAAACTGTCGTATAGATGTTAACATTTCAATAAGCTTGCCAAACAACATCCAGTATATATATTTATATATATACACTCTGTGCTCCTAAAGCAGCAACTCAACACCCCAGATATACACACTATCAGTATCAAAGGACACATCGGAACTAAACAGTTTCAAAGGACACACCGTATGTTAACACTATCAGTAGCCAAGGATACATTCAACTTAAACACTCTCACCATCAAGAGACGCCCCAGATCTAAACCTTATCTTATCAAAGGACACCCCAGATCTAAGCTCTCTCAGTATCAGAGGACACCCCTGGATCTATCTATGTATGTATGTATGTATGTATGTATGTATGTATGTATGTATTTAAGATCCTCCTGCATGCAGGAACTTGCGAAGAAGCCGCATTGGCTTATCAAAGCCGCAAGCTGACCAAAGTCAGTCTCTTACACTCATATTTAACGTCCATGATTATGAATTGTCAACAACTCTCTAACTGGACGACATACATTAATATTGGAGTGACTCGAACATGAAGTGACTTGAACATGGGTCTCGAACATGAAGCCTCTTGGTTTACATTTGTACCATGTATCGGTCAATACTAGGCGATGTAAAACAAAAAAACTGTTGAGTGATCTGAAAATAGTGCATGATATTGTCTAACCACGAAGCATTTTAATTCCCGAGGAGTGTGATAGCTTGAATGGTTAGGTGCGTATTGCAGCCTAAACAAATGGCTGTTACACCAAGCCTATACTTTCATTTAACCATCATATCAATTCATCACCACTTGTTCATAGCTTCTTGACGGACTGGATTTGTTCATCACATACGACAATATCGTTACTTCTTGTCACATTCCAGCAAGCGTAATGGTAAGACACGATAAACACCACCCACTATGGTGTCATATTCAGTAGGGACACACGGCAGTGGGTTCAATCCAGATGCCAAGGGGAACAGGGCCTTATGGATCCCGACTAATCCATCCATCACAAACCGTTATATAACCAACTGGTAAATAACCTTCAACACTTCTCCTTACTTGATCAATCATATTGATAGATATTCAATATTGATCAATCATAAAAGAACTATTAACTGCATTGATCATTTATCTGCTGCAAAACTCAACAGATGACTTTGTTTTTCCATCAATCTTTCATAGATCTAAAATTTTGTTAAAGGATTTCAGATCTCAGTTTAATACCAAGAATGCCTAATCATCGATTTAACTCCGTAAAAGTTTTCTTTCCTGTTCATAGAAGTACACTTCAAATGTCACATTTGAGTGAAAACTGTCACCAGTTTTGATTAGTACCATTGAATCTTGGCATCTTATTCAGGTTTCCCTGACTGCTAAAGCAGAGTAACATGGTTGTACCCTCAATAAAGTGCAGAAACACCATTTTTGGACTTTCTCCACTCGAATAATTGAACAAGTGACAAATATGAAAATGAAGTTTTCCCTTCATTCTTGTTCTTATAACCAAAGAGCACATCTATGGGGAGGCAACTATGGCAGGCAATATTTGCCATTACTGGGGCGGGGGAAGAAGGAGGGGGGGGGACACATGTCAAAATATGTTTGCACATTACATAATGAGCGGGGAAAGGTGGCAGTACATAAACTAAATCTCTTTAAGGTCTAAATGAGGCGGGGCAAGAAGCAATCAATTTTAATCAGAAGAGATTGTACTGTGGCAATCAAGCTATTATACTGTCTTACACTAGGGCCGGAATGTTTTTGGTAACTGGCAAGTGAAAGTTTGCTACTAAAAATACAGAATGTACTTTTTTTAAAAAGGGGGGGCGGGACATTAATTAGGTATAAAAGTTAAAATATCATATTAAAAAACTCACTGCTTGCTTGTTATTTGAACTGTTTTTTTGCACAATCAGAATAAAGGACATTGTTAAAATTACAATCATCGTTAATCTTTTATGATAGAGATGCTATGAAAGGGTTCGCCCCCATCACTCCCCCCCCCCACTCCTAAAATGAAAGAAAGAAACCAGGTAAGTGAAGAGCTTTATCATAATTTTGAATGTTCTTCAGATATCAAAGACTAAAACTGACAACCCGAACCCACTACCTTCTGGATGCTAAAATTGTCTTAGTAGTTAGTGCACTAGTTTATTTATACGTATAGGATAACAAACTCTGCCACTGATTACATAGACTTATCTTTACTTTCATTGTGTGAATGAGAATGACCCGGTACCAGTCCAGGTAGCACAACGACCACCACACATTAGACCCGGTACCAGTCCAGGTAGCTACGGCCACCACTCATTGGACCTGGTACCAGTCCAGGTAGAACTACGGCCACCCCACATTGGACCCGGTACCAGCCCAGGTAGCACTACGGCCACCACACATTGGACCCGGTACCAGTCCAGGTAGAACTACGGCCACCAAACATGAGACCCGGTACCAGTCCAGGTAGCACTACGGTCACCACTCATTGGACCCGGTACCAGTCCAGGTAGTACTATGGCCACCACACATTGGACCCGGTACCAGTCTAGGTAGGACTACGGCCACCACACATTGGACAAACTGGTAGCAGTCTCCTGAGCTCCCACACGTGACATTTAACCTTTGATACCTATGAAATGTTTTTCCTGAGCATTTTATTTATTTTTTTGAGTACTTTATTGATAGCATCTCTATCATATGTTAACAGTTAAGATGATGATTGCAGATGTATCTCCTCTAAGTTTTTAGATTATTATCTTAACTAAAATAAGTTTCATATCAGGAGAAATTATTAGTCCTCTGCATTAGATGAATCATAATTTAAAAAAAACAAAAAAAATTATATATATTTTAAGTTAACATAACTTATCAAACTTAAAAAGAGCCAAACATTACCATTTAAATCGATTAAACTTGCTTCTATTCAAATTGTACAAAAAGAAAACTTGCAAGTTGCTTTCCGATCTCGTCTGGGAGATCAGGTGGTCGGGAAACAGCCAGAGCAACATGACACAAAATAAAAATAAAATTAGATGAAGGATAAATTAGAGAATGCAAGAGGAGATGCAGATATAGCCGTAGGAGAATTATTTGAGGGTAGCATTGGGCCAATGGGAATCGAGCATTCATTCGTGGCATGGTGATAAACAAACCTTCGAAGTTGGTTAGATTCGAAAGTACTCGGCATTATTCACTTTTTTGAATGCATTTTGTTATCTCCTCTCTGAATCTATTCCACAGACCTGCTCCTCAAGTAAAAAATTTCTCACAGATGACTTAACATTCCAATCAATTCGAACCTCAAAATGACAAAACAATATTCACAACAGAAAAATAAACAACGAGAACAAACAAACAAATGAACGAAACAAAAAACAACATCAACAACACACCAACAACACACAGCTACACCCACACACTTTGTATACAAAAAAAAAAAAAAAAATTGGTGATGGTGATGAACACATATTTCGTGACCAACTGGAGAGTGTTAGCATACAAACGGTTAACAAAATATGTCTGACCGTCCTAGTCAGAATGTGATTCATCATCATTCATGTCCAGATTGCGTTTGACCTATGGTTTCGACTGACCCCTCTGTACCCGCCAGAATGGTGTTTGGTTGATCTTGTTGTGCATTGTCTGTCTTGAGCCTCTTGGTCTGGGGTCCGTCTGAAGAATCCGATTCGGAATCTGACCCCCCATCGAAGGCAGACACCGTTGAACCTTTGGGATTTTTGACTAGCTGTGTGGTTTCCAGTTCGTTGCCACCAGGAACGGATGCAGTCTTCTCCAACAGGCGTACTGAAGAGATACAAAGAAGGATACGACGGTAAAAACTTAGACAATACCTACTGAGGAGAGCTCATTCAAGTTTGGAGCATTGTAAATAGAGGCCAGAATATAAGGTTATTCCTCATCCCTATTATTGAGATATAAAAAGGAAAGCAAAAGCTACCTAACCCTACATTTGAAGGAGAATTTCTTGGCCGCCGTATAAACCTTTGATGCCATCAGAGTATGAAGCATAGTCAAGCTTCTTCACAGAGACCACGGCAATCCCTCTGTAAAATGAGACCCCTTTGTACCGAAGAAAGCTCCTTTCCCATTTTGGGGCACAGTTACGGAGAGTAGTAAAAAAGTATTCCACATCGCCTTTATTGAGCAGAAGAAAATGTTGCTAAATCTAGCTCCTGCTACCTGAAAAGTATAGTTACTTACTTTGCCAGATACCGTAAACCATTGACTCGTTCAAAGTATGAAATTTGCAAATGTTTGCTACAGCTGTAAATGTAACCTTGCAGTAATACAAGGCGCCATCAACTGCAAATCATTTTTTGTAAGAAAGTTATCCTTCTCATCTGGGGTGGGAATGATTTGTGCAAAGTGAGGAAAAGAAAGACATTTTCAGCTATAAAACTAGTTTACCATATCTTGACCGTGCTCTGCTGTTTTGCCAGATACATTAGGCAGAGTGTCAAAGGTTTGGACACTTGAGGCAGCTGCAACATCACTGCAGCCAGGCTGTATAGGACATTACCTTTTACAAGTGCTTCATAGTTCACACTAAAGAGTAAAGTCCCCCCCCCCGTCACTACTCTTCTGATAGCTCTCTTCTACACTTTTTTCTCCACACCTTTCTGTCTTTGTCCTTTTCAGTTTATTACCTACCCCCTTCCCTTAATCCTTTCTTTGTCCCTCTACTGTTTATCTCCTACCTCTCCTCTTCCCCTGTTGGTTCTTTCTTTCTTCTCTCCATCCCTTGTCTACTAATCCCCTTACATCTATCTCTTTGTGTTCACCATGCTCATTAACCTGTCTGTATTCTGTGCATGTTTTTGTCCCTTCTGTTACTGTTACTTGTCATTTAGCCTCTGAAGAATATCCTGCTAGTATTGAAACATCAACTTACTTTTACTCATAAAGAGTAAAGACACGGCTAGCTTGCATAGATATAGTAGTTTGAGGAATTGCGATTCAATATAATTGTTCGATAGTGGGATATTGCAGCTGTTGCAGCTATTCTTTATGACACAGTACCTTGATAAAATTCCCTGAAGGGAACCATTACAAATTTACATCTTCCCGATAAAACAAGACATCGAGCATTAATGCAGTTTTCAGCTGGGAGTACAGAGAAAAAGGAGGGAAATCTTCTATTAAGCAATAAATTTCTGCAACAGAACTAACTTTCAATATTAGAGATTGTCATCGCAATCCCATCTAACCCATACCACTGTATCAAACTCATATCTTTCTAAGCTATCTTTTGTTTCAACTGTCAAACTGTTTGAGCACAAAACCACGAAAGTCAATCAAAATAGAAACATATAACTCTCGCAGTCCCACTCTATTATCAATATTGATAATTCTCCAACAAATCCACAGAGTATGTTTTTCAATCACTTGTCTAGATATTGCAAAATAAGCGATAGGATCCAATCCAATTTAATCTTGAAGAAAGAACCATAAAATATTTGATAAATCTACCTACTCTAGTATCATCGGCATAAGTACCGTATATTCACTCCTTAATGGTGTGGTACTTTACTAGAAAACCCCTAAGGACAGTCTTCTCAGCCGTATAGTTGAATAAATAATTAACAGAAACCACTAACATTGAGTTTTCATCTCCAAGAGTTGGGGAACGCTTCTCTTTCATCTAGTACCTGTCCTACTGTTCTTAATTGCTCTTTTAATGAGTGTTTGGAATTTTTGAAAACATTTATTGCAAGGCTCTATCAACTGCGTCGGTCTCGAAATAGAGAAACCCAAATTTTGATGAATGTCTGGGCTTGGTTTTTAATAAGCTTCGAACCTTCTTAAAAGTAAATGATGAGCTGATGACAATTTCGTCTAACAGGTCGTTCCAGTCTTAACGTTCTTTTGAGGGACATACTTGTAAGATTTATCTTCACGCGGCTTCATCTTGTGTGATGTAACTCGACAGAGCGGTGATACCGTTTGGCAAAGCTGATATTGTGTATACATGTATCCGTGTCTCAGTTCATGAGGGCCATAGGTCCTATAAGAAATGTCCCCCCCCCCTTCCCCTGCCATCCAAGCTATAGTCATTTCTTTGAGATATAAATTTATCCATTCAAATCCATTAACATCTTAAATTCTCAACAAAATGGACACACTTGAAGCACCTTCCAACACTTTCATCCTCAACACACACAACATTTCCATTTCCAATGTGATGCAATGAAAGATTTTAACATAATTATGTGGCCTTATTTCTTTCTCCCTCTCCAAGCAAAACTTTTACTGCATTTTATTACAGTGCAAAGTACAGCAACTTGCCCCAATATCCCAACACAAGAGGCTGGCTCATTGCATCAAACATGGTCAACTAATCCCATCACCCCCCACCACCCCATACCCCTCCCAAGGATCATGAAACTACAGCACCCCCATCCCATTCTACCTACGCAGCTAATGAGTTCTGTAAAACACATATGCACCCAGGGCTTGATTTAACCAATTGCACAGATGGTAAATTAAGGTTGGTGTCCCTACCAGTTGCTTGCCCTTAACGAGTCATCCATTGTCAACAGGCAGCTGCCGTTGCTACCCTGATATTCATCTCCATCATTGAAACGCTCAAAACTAGTCCCAAACTGCAGCAATATTTATAGCAGAAAGCTGGTATTTAATATGTTGCTACAGTTGCTAGTTGCACGGTCTTACAAATGATCTGGTGAATCAGTTCTGTTTCTCTGTCATATCTGTAGATCTGTTTTCTGTCACTCTCAAAAAAAATGCCTTGGTGCCCTTTGAAACTTACTGAAAACTGCCTACCGTAGGTACCCCCTTTTGAAAGTTTAACAATTGCATTGTTACTATGTAATTTCAATGAAAATCCAATGCAATTTCTAATTTGCCCATAAAAAATTGCATTGACCCTCTCAATCCTGATTCCAATATCCATGTCTGTTGTGCTCTATGAAACATACATTTCCAGAGTATATTCTCACCTTTCACTTAGATGAACTGCATGAAAATTAAATGATCTCAAATTCTGTTAGCTATGTTGTTCTATTACTCGGGCATGCATTTGTCTACCTCCCCCTCTCCCCCGGTTCAAGAGCTGGTATTCAACAGGGGTGTAATGACAGCGGGTTCAGAGGAGGGTGAATTCCGATGCCCTGGAGACTTTGGTGCTCCAAGTTAAGAAAAACGGTGCACAAGGCAATTGACATTAAGAAATGAAAAATACTATCAAGAAGATGTGGGAACCGAATCTCAATTGGCTAGTGCAGTTGTGTTAAGAAATCGCATGTTCTATATTCACAAGAGAATATGCCATTGAGATAATAAAACCTCCACATGTTCCCATTTTGTCTCTCTATGTTGAAAAGGTCAATAGATGACACTGGATTAATTAAACTACTGCATCCGCTCTCACAAGAGGCCCTGGCCGTAAGCGAATGGTGGGTTACTCGCTTTAGGGGCCCCATCTCATCCTTTACCCCTGGTGCCTCCACCTTGATCAGTACTCAACTAGTATTGAATTCTACACAACATACACTCGCCCAGATCCCGAATTATCCCAGTGGGGTGTAAACTGTGAGACACATATACACCCTCCTCCTCCTCCCTCAATTTAAATACCAATCCACAAGCCTAGCATGTTCCATGGGACAGACTACAATATTTACTTCAGACTACTACAATATAAATTATGATATTGAGGGTTTATAAAGCGCAAGCACATCCACCGATAACTGTGCTGGGCATCACAATATCACCTGGGTGAAGAGAGGCAATGGAGATAAAGTGCGTTGCCCAAGGGCACAACGTAATGATCTGGCCAGGACTCGAACCCTGCAAACGTTAGATCACAAGTCCACTGCCCTAACCACTCGACCACAATGCTCTCACTATACTTACTATAGACTACTAACTATACTTACTATCGACTGCTATACTACTATCGACTGCTGTACTGACTACAGAATACTGTACTGACTACAGAATACTGTACTTACTATAGACTGTTGTACTTACTACAGATGCGGTACTTAGTACAGTATGCTGTACTTAGTACAGTATGCTGTACTTAGTACGGAATGCTGTACTTAGTACAGAATACTACTGACTACAGAATACTGTACTGACTACAGAATACTGTACTTACTACAGATGCGGTACTTAGTACAGTATGCTGTACTTAGTACAGAATGCTGTACTTAGTACATAATGCTGTACTTACTTTAGATTGCTGTACTTAGTACAGGATACTGTACTTAGTACTGAATACTGTACTTACTACAGAATACTGTACTGACTACAGAACACTGTACTTAGTATAGAACACTGTACTTACTACAGATGCTGTACTTAGTACAGTATGCTGTACTTAGTACAGAATACTGTACTTACTACAGAATGATGTACTTACTTTGCTGATCCAGCACATGATTCTGTCTCTTCAAGTCATCAATGTCTGATTGGTGGGAATTATTTTTCTTTCTCATATGTTCAATATATTCTGTTGCCTTGTTCAGTATCTGAGCCCGGGATGCCTTTAATACATGTAAACGTAATAGAGGGAGAAAACAGTTAGTATCAGCTTTTAGAATAAACTGTGTGTAATACAATTGTGAAATCAAAGCCAACCCATATACAGTATCACCTTCAGATAATCCATACCAGCAACCTTGTAGCCGATGAAACTAGACGATTAAGCAGGTACCAAGGAAATGGTACCGTGGCTACATTAAAGAAGCCAGTTGTACACTACAGTACATTGTTACTTTCACCTGAAAAAGAAATGTGTATATTATTATCAAATATGATTTTTTTTTGGACCACTATAAAACATTGCTGGCCAAAACTTTTTCACCAAGGGCAGGTTCTTTTTTATGATAGTAATTACATCAGAGAAAACATTGACAGTGTGGGTAGGGTGGTATCAACTTTGAAGAGAGTTTAGCAAAACGTTTTACACATATTTAGTACAGCATCCTTCTTTAACATAAGATCCTAAACATGTCAGCATTAACAATAGAAATCAGTGACATCATCGTGTGAAGAAAAAGTACTAGTATGACAAAAACACAAATGTCGAGAGTTATCAACCATGTCACTTCACCTCCTTCAAGTCACACTTGAAAACGCATCTCTTTCAAGAGCACTATAATGGTGGTTTCTAGGATGTTTTAGATTTTATGATGTTCTGTCGTGTTGGTTTTTAGATTCTAACTTCAATTGGAATTTTCACTTTTTAGCATTCAAATTGTAGATTTTGTAGTCAATCTGTTTTATCACTTTACTCTTGACCAGTGCTTTTAATCGTTTTTAGATCTCATATTCCTGTATTTATCTGTATATGAAATATGTATTTACTGTTTTATGTATTTATTGTTTTATATCATTGTATATATTCTAGATTGTTTGTAAAGCGCACAGATGCATCGCACGTACAGTAGTGCGCAATATAAGATTTTATTTACATTACATGTCAACAGGAGGCTCCTAATGTTCTTACAGCAGCCATGTTCATTTTGTACGTTATATTGCAATTCTATTCAAAACTTACACAATGCAGTGTAGAGTCTTTTTCCCCGTAAAAATATTCCCAAGGCCAAGCCAATTTTACATTTGTTTGTGAAGTCGAAATGATGACCGCACAATTCTTAAAAATGGAGACTAAAGGCAAACGTTCTCTACTTTTATCTTCCTTTGGGGGTTCATTGACAGTCAAAGTCATTGTTCAATTCTCAATAAATACACTTGATTTCATCTCAACATAATCTAGTAAGAAAAGAAGAAAGAAAGGGGGGGGGGGAAGGGGGGGGAGAAGAAACAAAACAGTTAAGAAGAGAGATACTGATGCGGTTGAAGTTAATATACTGAATTCCAAATTATGATGAGAGAGAACAAAAGCAGTTTGATAATCCTTCACAAAATTATTGCTACGTGCACTTTTAACACTTAAACTGATAAATTCACTATTTTACACATCCAAATACCAGAAACTGATATAAACCATGTATGTTGTTTGATCACTGAGATTGGTAGTATCATCGCTGTTAAGGTTGTAACTTTCCTTTAGTTTTGGCTTTCCTGTAGTTTCGCTCTACGAAGTAGTGTACAGTTCTGTTATTCTTTCATGACTATTCAACGAATAATAATACTATTAGTTTTTCACACAGGATATGAATGAGACAATCCGTGCAGTATTCAAAAGCCACCCTTTAGCCGTTTGGCAGCCATACTGAATTAATGAAATCAATACCAAACCAGTTGAATGGAATTTCACAGAATGGCCATTTGGCCACTAGGCTGATTGTTTGAGAGAGACTTGAAGACAATACACACAATACACTGTCATATATGACAACGGTAAATCAAAGCTGGCCATGGTAAAGTCAATGAAAGTACAGTACGTCTCTAGTGACAAAAGTCACGAAAACAGATACAGAAAAGTGAGGTGTGTACTTTTAAACTCCTAACTAATATTGAAATAACTGAAGTAAAGTTATGTAAAACAGTCTTTGCTCTCCGAAGGGGTTTCGTTTGATAATTTGCTATAATTTCAGTGGTAATTAGTTCATATCATTGAACAATTCTGCAAAATTCTACGCTGGTAACTTTGTTGGATCTAAAAGTCTAGCAGAGTAGGCTGTCACTTGTGCTATAGTTACTGGTTATCATCATGCAATGTTGAAGGAGAAAAATGTCCCGCTA
>JAIPMN010000533.1:21467-38372 GCA_020650975.1 Apostichopus californicus
GGAGTTTTACTATTCAGAAATTTTGCTAACACTAACAGAACTTAAAAAGTTGATACATTTCTGAGAAGGTAGAGGAGAGGGAGGGAAGTACTATTATACTGTTTTGTATTTATGGAATTTCTACAGAGAACAGTTGTTTTGCTTCTGGGAAGGTGCAGAAGGGGGAGGGGGGGGGTGGGAGGGAGGGAAAGTTGTGTATCATTTAGTCATGGAATCACTATAGTAAACAGAGCTACTTTCTTAGAAGGCATGGGGAAGGATATGGGGAAAGAGAAGAGGCAAAATAAGCCTTTGATCTTAACCGGGTAAAATTACAAATTTACAAAAAATATATATAAGAGATCAGTTACTGTACGAGTCATATGAATTGTAAGAGAGAAACCTAACTTGTGAGTTAGGCAAATATGAGGGTTACTCCTCTAGTTATGATACAGTACTTGTACCAAATATCTACCTTTTCCACATGTTTCTATTAGTGTTATGTATAAATGAGTTTACCCTTGTTGAGGAAGTGGTCTCTCTTGCAAGATCAGTCTGGCCTAACATCCTATGCTTAACAGTTAACACATTAAAGTATATAGTTACCTACAGTACCAGCACTTTATAACATCATCATCTTCAACAAGACAAGTGTCACTTTATGAAACAAAGGAAGGTGACATACAGTTCAGTAACTGGGGACAGTGGAACTACAATGTGTACAATAAAATTGTTTTCAAGCCAATGAAAGACCACAAAATACATCCCACATTTCCTGACTTGCAAAACATCAAAATAGAAATCCTTGGATCTAAGTCACCCACCAGTGACAAAGGATTTTCTAACACAATGGTTTTATTATTCAATGGAAATGTAAAGCATCTTCATTCACTGTGGGTCATTTAATTTGCAGTTCAGTCCAACAGGGAACAGGAACTATCACAAACTAATATGCCAATATGTCTCAAATTGATGGGCCAATGCTTGAGTGCAAAAGGAGAGATTAAAAAACACAATCTCTTCTCCTTACAGTGTAGTACACTTAATCGGAAACTGGAACGACTGAATTCCACAAAGTTTGGAAGCGAAATGAAAGTTAATGAAACAGTAAAACGTGAATTGACTTTTGAGGGAAATTGACTTTTGAGGTTTCTTTTTTAATATATATATTGCGTAAAATGGTTATTAATTTGCTAATTAAACGCTGTTGAAATTGTTGCAACTACTAACTGTAAGTAACTTACAGTGACACTGGACTTGGTCTGCGATGAAAAGACCGTACAACCCAGCAAACAATATAAAGCTTTAATTTACCCATCAAACAGGACAATGCAAATGTGCACAATTTTGACATTTGCATTACCGGATGGCAGAGCAAGTATGCTATAGTCCTTCACAAATAAGCAGCCTGACCTCAAAGATGGTTCTATACCAATTCTAAGGATTCATAACCTGTACTGTACACTCTCTTCTGGGGGGGGGGGGGGGGATAGGCCCAATGGCATGTTAATGTTGGAGGACAATTCACTCACAACAGTTCATACCAGTTCATTTTTAGTTTACATTTACTATTAAAACATTTGTAGAGGCATACGTATTCAGATGAGGAAAAATATGGATTTCTCAAGAAGTGAAACCCATTTTACTTTGGCCCAACAGGACTTAAACTTAGGACCAGTGGCGGAGCGTCCATACAGTCAGGGGGGCCGATGCCCCCTGACGAACTCAAATGGACTGCTGACGCCCTTTTCAGCTTTTTACCACTTTTTACTTATTCGCGATTATTGACTTTTTTATTGCGCTCTCATCTACCTATTGACATTTGTCACATTTTGTTGGTGTAATTTTCTGACAAAATGGCTAGTTATTCCATGTTTATCTGCAAATTAGCAAGGCCCGGAAAGGGTCATTTCCTGCGATCTAGGGAGTATCTTTACTCCAAAAAATTCTGTACGCTCCGCGCCAACCTGTGGTGGCGCTCCAATTAGATAGTGTCGGAAGCGCCCCTACAGACCATTCTCGCCCCCTCTGACCGATACCCCTAGCTCCGCCACTGCTTAGGACCTCCACAGATGCACTACATTTTATTTAGCACAGTTTGAAATTCCCTAACTTTTCTTATCCTCTTCCATCATAACACTGTGTACAATGATATGGATAATGGCACAGTCTAGCTATGTTCTCAAACTTCAGAATGATCACTGTTATGGCCTTTAACTGGAAAGTGATAAATGGGATTGGAATGGAATTGGAACTTGGGTTAGGTAATGTTGTTTAAATTGTTTCAAAAACAATTTTGTCGTGAATCATTACTGCACTGCAGTGACGATGAATGGGGTGCCTTCACCGACAGTATTTGAGGAAGTTGGTCAGATGCCAATGTAAATTCTTGTCTATTCTTGTCCGTTTACTGGCGGTGCTGGGAGAAGGAAAAGGTGCGACAAGTATGTATGCCTTCTTCGTAATTATCTGAATACGCATTGAAAAGAGAAGACTTGATACAGTAATATGGTGTTCGTCCAGGATCATCATGAGCGTCTGTTGGTTTTGTAACCATTAGGAAATACAAAAAAACACCTACAACTACCAAATGTACCTGCTGCTTTGAATTTACAAATTTGTCGTCCCAACAATTTTAAATATTTAATCACATGAGAAAAGCAAATTTTAAAATTGTGTTACAAAGTTTGTAACTCTCCATTATTGGAATGAATATTGCTATGTTGATCTTGTAACACTCATTGGTACAAATCATCAAAACATTTACCAATACTTGTACTTTAGCTGTTCTGTTTTCATTTCCACAAGATAATTGATCCTTGAAATTGATCCTTGAAATGTTAGGAATGACATATCCATGCCTAAAGTTCCTTTCAAGCCACCAACTTTTGAAATGTTACTCCATATTTTTCTTTATGTAACTATTTAAACAGACTGATCCATTCCTTGCATAAATTATTTTGATGTAAATATGATGCAAGCTTTAGAAGGATAATCTAGGATTAAATTAATTTATGAGTGATGAAAGAGGAACATAAATATTAGTGCTGACAGTCGACTCTTTCTTTTGTAGTCGATTAATCGTTTAGCTCTTTTCGCAATTACTGCGATTACTCGGTTACAGTTATGACGGCATCACTGTAATTTTTACATTTGCAGAAATACAGTCAAAACCAATCGTTCTCCATGGTGCACTGTCTTTATTTGTTCCTTCGTGTTATAACGTGTGGTGTCTAAATCATGTCAAAACTTCTACCAAACAAAAACTGTGAACAACTCTCAATCTACAACTTTTCTTAAAATCCTTCAAAGTAGGGTTGTGCGGGATACCGGTAGTCAAGTGAATCCCGGTATCCCGATCCCGGTATTGACTAATCCTGATCACAAAGCAATGTGTTAATACTACCGGTAGTGGGGAAACAACCGGTTATTACATTCATTTCGTTAACATTCCCGGGAATCCCGGACATAATAAAAATATCTACGTGTTACTATTTGAAATAAAGAAAACAAAACACGATTTTTTCTGGTTTCTGTGTTCTTAGTTTGAATAATATCTGATCAACTTACGTACTGGCCTAGACCTATATATTAACAAATCAACTTTTCACGTAGTAATTTGGACCTAGGCTACACCAAATATCGAACGTTACTCGCGCTCAGCATGTTACAGGACCTCAAAGTTATTCTGAAATTTTCGTTATTTATTCTTCATCTAAACGATGATTGTCAAGGTTCCCATGTACAATATCTTACCCTTATGCATTTCACCTCATTTTGTTATAATAATTACTACGATTTAATAAATTTTGAGCCAAAACCGCAGGGAGTATATCCGGTTAAATCCATCTTCGCACGGGACTGTATATTATTATAGCCTAGGGTACGGTACTGCTACACACAGCAGTGCAGTACTTGAGATTTGATGCTGTAATGAAATGGATTCGTTTATTAATGCGGGGGGTTCCACGATGTCATTTATATTTATCTTTCGCTACTTTTTTAATTTTTAAGAACTTTTGTACGAAAGATTGATATTGTACGTATTCAAAGTATATTTCCTGGAGTAAACAACAGCCGATTAACGATATAAATAAATTTGTACTATTCTTATGTATGTAGTTTATAATCCCGTATTTACGTAGCCCCTATGTTATATTCTTATTGTCTGAAGTTCCAAACACGTGGTGACTTGTGAAATGTTGATAGTTAAAAACTTTTCATTGTGAACTTTTGAACTTGAAGGGGTTGCCCTATTCCAATATCATGGAATAGTGGGGAACTCCCAATTTATGTTTGTGAACGGATTACAAGTTTAATCCATGTGCGAACGTGTTAATCTAATATCGTACATCGAGTTTGAATGAAGGATGGTGTGGGTTGCTTTTTTCCAAGGTTTGTGCTTTTCTTTTTGGAAGTGTATGTTACAAAACAAAGGCCCTAATATAGCGTGTTATTTTTATTTTTTTATAAACGTGCGTGTAAGAGTATGTACATAGCCTAAGCTATGCATATTGAATGTATGACATTGACAGTCTGGTAACTAAGTGCTTTGAACCGTAGATGAAAGTTGAGGAAAATACCGGTTGTAGTTACGTTACCGGGATTCATGTTGCAACACTACCGGTTGTGTGAAATCCGACTACTACACAACGCTACTTCAAAGTAAATGAATAACTTTCGAATGAATCTACAAGGCTACTACAAGTACTAGCACTAATTAGACAAACATGCAAACAATAAATAGATGTAACACCTTGTAGCGGTGTGATGATTAGTATGAAAGAGTTTACTGTGGCAGGACGTTCAACGTTCTAGGCTAGGCTCTAGCATGAATCTAACCGGAGCAGGTGCTTTCCGATCATTAACACAGCACAGTGCTAGTGTAGCATTGTGAAAACCTGTACTTTTGCAATATTTGCTGACATACTGCTTTAGTGTTGATTTTGATAGGTTAGGCTGTTTTTCAAAAGCACATTACGTGTTGTGCTAGCTTGTAGTCGAGTAATCGCAAGTTAGGTTTTGAGCGTGATTAATCAAACTTCCAAAGTGAATTCGCAACCACTGGCGATTAATCGATAACGACTATCAGCACTAAAAGAGTACTAGGCATCCTAATGATATTTGCATTCAATACCTTTGTACAGTACCTTTTTTTAAACCAATGATTGCATTCGTTGGGTTTTACTATTCAAATAAAACAAAACTGTTAGCAAACAAAGAGAATGTTTAAAAGTGGGTCTCACAGGACTTACTATTGACAGCATCTAAATACACTTCCATCTTATTAACTCCCATAAACTATATTGTTTATTATCAGAAGATGAAGTGTTTACCCGACTGATAAATAGGTGAACATTATATTGGAGTTACATATTTATATATATATAAAAAAACCATAGAGAGCCAGAGAAGGGTAGTTGCTTTAAAAAATAGAGTAGGTCTAACTAAGCAATATAGCCTAGACACATGCATAGCTTCAGAGTATGGACCTACAGGTAATATAAGATTAAAACTACAAAGTGGCTATTCTTATGACGAGTCGTAAGAATAATTTCCGATTACGCATGCGCAGTTGCTATTTTTACAACCAGGAGTATTATTTTTACGACCATGAGTAACAATAATTTCCGGTTAGGGTTAGGTTTTAGGTTAGGATTATGATTAGGGTTTAGGATTACCCCTACTTCATGCGCAGTTGATTTATTTACTTTACTGCGCATGAATTCGCTGATGTCGTAAGAATAGTTTATAGATAATTGTTAAGACTAGTCGTAAGAATAGCCACAGCCTTAAAACTAACATACAGTATTTCTACCCAATTTGCTGAGGTGCCCCAAAAAAGCGATAGGTACCTCAGAAAACAACAATTCATATGGAAACTACTAATGACTACTAGGCAGGCCATTAGGTCTACTTATAAACTTGACCTAGGGGCCCTAGGCCCTAAAAGTAACACCACTAGTACTAGTACTAGTAACAGTACTACTACTAGTCAGTACAGTAACAAGTAACATTACTAACACTTGCCCTAACTTTGCCCTTGGGCCTTAACATTTTATTAGGCTAGTTTAACATAACTTAGATTTAAGTTTGGTTTAGCCTTAAGAAGTTAGGTTCTTATGTATGCATAACAAAGGTTTTTGGACTTGATTCTCTATTCTACATTCTGGTTATATAGGCTAGTATGGAACGCACGTAGTGTTCCAGGACGTATTTAGCCTAAGCTGTATGTAATCAGTAGCCTAGTGTTAGGTTATATATCTAACTTGGCCTTACTTAGGCTACGTTAATCGTGTTAGGTTTGTGCATAAATATGTAGGGAAATACCCCGATTACAAGCTAAGAATTGTTAAGGTCTTAAAGTTTGGATATTCAACATGTTTACTCACAGTTGTCTCAACGTCTATATCTCTGTCATCGTCGCTCATTCTTAAAGTTATTATTTACAAACAATATTCCAACAGACTGTGTATTGACTATTGTTTATATTTTCGACTGATTGTAAATATGGCGCAACGTACGTACCGTAGTACTGTTATCCAATGGCTTTATTTCGCACGTATATTGTATGTACAGTCAGTGTCACACGCTATGCATGACAATGTGTCGTACACACACAGTACATAGCTATAGTTGCCACGCGCAATGACAATCACACGTGTTTTTTAGGGGCGGGGCCTTCCATCCAAAACAAAACTTTCGTTTTACATTTATTCTTTATAAACGATCTTTCATAAAATTTGAGGCTTACGCAAACGACATGTGAGATCGCACGTAATAAGGCAATACTATACAATGTTGACTCGCAAACTGAGAGTCAGAAAGTGATAAGTTTCATACCTTACATTATAATAAGAACGTAAACAAACGTATCGCTGACTGAAGTTTTGCTTAAAAGGAAAAGATAACAATGTGCGAACATGCGTAGTTTAAATTGACCTATGAACTCTCGGCCTATTGCAAAGCCATTGTTAGTTTCACCATGGTTTTCGCATTCACACTGTGTGCATGCAATAACGTCTTCCAAATCCTTAATTTAACAATAACAATAAACCAAACAGGATTTTAATTGTGGCCTGCACTTAAATGAATCGAAGCTGAACTATTTGGTGGAACATAACTACCCAAAAACTGGATATGTGTCAAGGTGGGGAAGCTGTTGAGGGGAGGAGTGGGGGGGGGGGGTGGGTGTAGGTGATGTGTTGATTGTGAAGAATAAAAAATTAATTATAATTCAAACTATTAAATTAGTTTAGCCTTATACAGAAATTTCGGTGATATGCAGTAGTTCAACATATTGGAAAACTCAGGTATCCGCTTCTGAGTCTTAATTTTATTTATATTTATTTATGAGTTTTATTTATATTAATCCTTAATTATTAATCCTTTGTTTCTTTCTAATAAATGTTTTCCTTTCTGGATAACTTCAAGTCCACATTTAGTCTGCCACTGCCAGGGAGTGGTACAATTTAGCTGAACCAGAAAATTTCAAGAGTTAGAAGCTTCTTTTTTTTATGTCATATATGTTGCATTAATAGAGAAATTAATTATTTATCCCATGGCACTTTTCATGGTGGAAATAAACATTTTTAAACATTAATTACGTTAGATTTTTTTTTTTAACCTTTGACATAATTCACAGTTAAAATGCCAACTCCACTTATTAGTCCGGCTCAGTAACCTATACGATTTGCGAATCAGACAGCCTCAAGAAGAATTATTCCAACCCAACCATAGCTGCTAACAGCTAACACATGTTCACAGTGAGAACATTAAATGGTGACTATAGGCACAAATTGAACCTTATCAATTTCCTGGACCATGGTTGAGCATTTCTTAAATTAATATAGAAATGACAATTTCTATCATGCTAATCTTTTGTCCGAGGGTCACAAACAATAGTTTGAGGTCATCAGAATTTCCCTTAACAAGTCTCAAAAAAATAATTGCCAAAACGGCACACTACCTGGACAAGCTAATGAGAAACTCTGTGAGGATGATCTATTTGTATTGTTCTAATTGTTATATGTTCAAACAGCTCCCTTAACAAAACATTCTTTTGTTGTTTATATCTTTGTTCTCATTTCTCCTGTATGCAACATTAAAAATACAAAAGCTAGACATTTAAAGAAGAACATTTATGATAGAAAGACAAACCATTTCTGTTCCAATAAAACTGAATATATTTCGTTCATTCTCTTTAGCATATGTCATAATTTCAGCACCACTATAACTTAGCTCCAAACTTTTGCTGACCGCACATGCCGGGATATATGCGCAGGTCGGCGTCATGGTATGCAGGTCTATCCCGACCGTTTAAGGTCACCTGGGAGCTCTGATATAAGCTGCTCCGTGTTCAATACGATCTTAAACACATCAGTTAAACAACTCTTTTAACAACTTCTTTTGCAAATTTAACCCAGTGGCCAGAGGGGTCGAAAGCCAGGTCCACCCTGGGTGGTAACGTCACTGGGCCCTGCTTTTACACCCTTCACTTGCATTCAATATTTTATGGAAATAAGAATACACTGTTTCTCATCCCTTAGTTTCCTGGGTTCCCTCCATATTTTCCTGGGCCACTTAATCGAAGCCTGCCACCTTAAACCGCCATCTCCCCCCACCCAACCCCCCACCCTCTCACCAGGCCTACCAGCTGTAAATAATACGTTTTTCACAGCTAATGGAACAGAGTTCTTACTAAGCTGTGTCGAGTTTCAATCATCATACCCCTATCAAAGTCTACTACCTTCATTAAAACATAATCCCCTTTACTATTTTTCCTGCCTCCTTTTATGAATTTTCCACTATAGCTCAATGAATAGTTTCATACTGCCTTGATCACTGACATTACTAACAATAACTTTGCATCTTTCCACAATGATCTCTTTTACTCTCTGCTTTCTTTATCACTGCTCTGAGCTACATTTTCCTTCTTACAAGCACTATCCAAACAGAATTACAAATGGAGGCAGAACGTTGCTCAGAATTTTAGATTAAAAGCCATATTTCGATATAAACTGTTACTGGAAAGAGTTTCTCATTGCTTCAAAATTTGGGGGAATTTTTAAGTAAGGCTCAGGGAGTGTCATCACCAATTATGACAGTTGATCACTAACGAGAGCAATTTGACATTTCTCTCACAATATGAGGTTCACGAAATCCAGAAGGTGGAAATTAAGGTAGAAGATGTTACTGCCAGTAAGTTACATAATGGATCAAAGTATTAAAGAAAAATATGTATCATTTGCTTAATATGAAAGTTACCTCATCAGATGAGCAACTGGAAGACCAGTCACAAATAATTGAACAAAAACTAACAAATAATTCAAAAATGTCTGTTAAAAGTTAAAATGCTACACTTTTACAATCACATCAACTACATGGTGCACATACATTCATTATTCTATTTCTTCTAATTATTATTATTATTATAAACAAACAATTTCATTTTCAACGGTATATTAAGTCTGATGGCTTCTTGGCAGTAACTTTTTCACCAAATCAGAGAATATAGTTTAAAAATGCAACTGTAGCTTAGTAAACAAAACGAGACACTGTCCTAACTTTTTTTCACTCAAATGGACACTAATCTGTGACTAAATCATGGTTCTAAGTCATTCTGGTAAAAAAAAAACCAGAATCACCAAGAAACTTTCGTTTCTTTAGTATTTTACTGCCATGAACCCCCAAAACTAAAATGATTCAAATATTAACAAATGTTCTTGACTTTTTTTTGAAAGTGGAATTGGAGCAGTCTGGTGATATACTCCTCTATTTACAGGAAAAAATTTGAGACAAAAAAAGATATATGTTGCTTTCAAAATCAACATTTGAAATCAAAATCTCACCAGAAATTAATAATAAATGTCGCACAGAGAGTTCACTACATAAATTTGTACTGATGACTTCCTAACAAAGGAATATCCAATAAGTTGTCATTATGTAAATCTCTAATTAGATTGAGGGGTTTGGAATTATGCGTGCATAGCTTGTTAAGAATAAACCAAAGATCCTACCAAATGTGAAATACAGCATTCGACTAAACGAGCTGCATTTTAATATCAGTATTGAGACGCAACACAAAATGCCACTTATATTTGATTGTTTGTAAACAACTATTGACATGATATGAATCCTGTGGTTGGCATAAGATGAAAAACATTAATAACAATAAATCAAACAGTAGCAGAGCTAAGTTGACACTCAACTTTGAAATTGACCACAAAAAAAGAAAAATCTTCTAGACATAAATTTGATGAATGGAATAAGGAACTTTCCAAGCACAAATTCCTCTTCTTTCAAAACCAAAACAAAAGAAAATATTGCAAGGGCTCAAAAGGTAACTTTGAAAATCAGGAATGTGAGATTTCACAGTTGTTGTCTTTGGTAATAAAAGCAGAGTGCAAAATGTTTCCATTATCTTTGGAGGTATAACTTTAATGTAATAAATGAACTAGAAGATGTAGAGTTAACACAATAAGACTTTTGAAGGAATGAAGTTTATTTCAGTAGAAATTCACAGAATAAAAAACATTCGATGAGCTAAAACGAACATCACCTAATTCACATGTGGACAATTTTTTTAAAACTGGAGATCCTTATTTCCATGCTCAAAAGTGATTGTGGGCAGTGCATCAAGTCTGCATTCCTAAAATAACCTACTTGTGTCTGGATACTGTGCTTTCTGACAATGCAATGCTGTTGTAATACAGAGAGCTTTAACAGGACATGTTTCAGATTCGAGTGGAATTATCTTTACGAAATATTACCTTTATTAAGCTTGTTTGCATCACTTTACTATATTAAGAAAAACTTGACTCTGTTACAAATGACTTGTTACAAAACCACTTTTACCCAAATAGTATATTTGAGTTTCCAGCTCAAGACTGGTGTTAACTGTCATTTAGTATCAAAGAGAATTATTTAAATTTTCATAATTCTGTCAACAAAGCATTTGATCATACAATATTTTAACAATAGAGATTTCCCAGGTGGCAGGGGACTTTTACGGCACCCTTGGGCAGTAGGATGGCCACCTCCTCACGTGCATGACTCTCTCAGATTGCGTGAGACTAAGCTGCATATTACACAATGACATCGAAAGACCGGAGGAACGCGTGATAATGAAGAAGAGAATATGTTACACACAACATATAACAAGATGTGACTTTCATTACAGCAACAAACATTTTATACCTTTAAACACTGATATCAAATTCAAATACACAATTTTGATCTTGTTTTAGTTTTTGCATGCAGTTGAAGAATACAGACATTTTTTCCCCTAGATAAAGCATCACTTGAATACAAAAAAAAATGATTTTTAGTTATGAATTCATTATTATATGGTTCAGATCCATAACTGCACATCAGAACAAAACCCCTGCCAATTCTCCATTCAGCTTCAGTACCATCCTGCTTGTCTTCAATAACAAAACATAATGCATTTGGCCACAAAGATCAATATTTGATTGTTTGAGGGTTTCTTTCTATATTAGACGACAACATTTCTAGCAAAGCAGTTGTGCTTAAAATAAAAAATTTGATTTACAAGTTATCCAGTTCCTTTGATTATTACAGCAATGCCTGAACAAGAAGTCCCTCCACATTCACCTGATGTTGGGCACGGGTAGCCGACTGAAATATGCTACAGCGTCTTTTGCACTGTCTAAGCCTATGTTGAAGATCGGATGAATCACTTGCTGGAAGGAAGAGGAAATGTCTTAAAACAACCTATCAGTCTCAAAAGGTCTGTCTTTAAAGCAGCTATCGAATATGGCCTGTAATATAGCAGACTACATTGCTTGCATTATGGGAACAAATCGCTTTGATTTGGTGCACCATAAGTATAACTGTGTAGTGCTTTAGTGGCTGTATCTTCACAAGTTACAGAATTCACCCAAAATCGGTGGTGGCACCCCCATCCCCTCACACCTATGATACGGGCCTGTCATAATCAGTGGTTGGAAAAAGGTGACCACATTTGATTCAGGCATTTGTGTTAGTTCAAGTCTGGTTTAAAGTTTATGATTGCCTGAAATTGGTTGTGTTTATACTATCAATATAGTCTTATTACTTTATTTTGTTACAGCATTAATTTTTTTTTATGTTTTGTATGTTTACTTAAAGGCACACATAATTTTTACTATTCTTTTTTAATCGTTTCTGTCCTTCCTTTCCTCTATTGGAGTGTTCTACTTTGTAAGAACACTGCTTTTCACCAAACACTTGCTAGAACACTGCCTTTCACATCGACATTTGTACAAATTAAATGATCCAAGTATATGTTTATATGTAAATATTGTTGTGAGAAAACAACAACAAATATATGACATGAAAATGAAATATATGGAACTCTACACTCATGATCTATAAACAAGTACTAAAATTCCCTTTGTTCTGCTGCATTTCACATCATAAACAAATGTTATACATTTAAAAAAAATTATTTATTAAAATTGTCGTTTGGGGATTGCTTCCTTACCAGTTCATTCTCTGGTCCACCCATCACATAATTGCAACTGTGATGCTCATTGAGATAATGTTGAGATAATGATAAACCGCTGAGACAGTAACATGTATGATAGTAATCTCTAGGTCTGAAAGAAGAGGAACAAAATAACAAACCACTTTCAAATCTCACATTTCTTTCAACTCTAAGGGCCAAAGGTCATATTTCCATTCCACAATGATGACCGCTATGAGGGTATTCTCTCCTCCACGAGAGAAGTGCAGTTTAATAGCTTATAGCAAGTCTTTACAGCTAACTACAGTATCGACTTCAGCCCCGGTCGTTACATGGAACAGTAAGCGAGTTCACTGCTACCAAAGGTTTTGTTGCTTTTGGCTTTGGAAACATCACCATTGGGTTTTTTAAACATTAAGATACACAATAGTTCAACGAAACATAAAACTATCTTGAGGTTAAGCGAAGTTCGTTTCCTAGAACAATCGGCAAGAGAGCAGGAATTGTACGGAGATCTTCTGTTAAGGATCAGATATCAACATGTCATATCAATCATACCAATAATGGTCACTACACTTGTTCAATTTAAACCCTAAAATTCACCTCACACTGCCCGACTGATCATGACGGAACTCGACTCTACTGTTGTCAAGTGGATCACGGTGGACAGTTGGACAGTGTGAGCATGCTTAAGCAAACGACTGATCAACATTCTGACAGTTTTTTAAGTCTTGTTGTCTTCAAGTCTGGGAAACTGTTTGGAGTGTTTCCCGAATGGCATTCAGCAGTACGTGGTGGTTTACAAGAATTGCTTGGTTTTTAAAAATCTAACCAATCACGGGAAAGTAAATCTGTATTTACCCTAACAGTCACCGACTGTTGACAGAAAACAGTAACTACGTGTGCTGATCAGTCGTTCAATGTGTACAGGGGTAGTCATAAATCCATTTTTCTCAACGACTATCAAAAGCTAGGCCACAACAGTCGAGTTGAGTCGGGTCCTGTTCGGTCACGGCAGTCTCTGACCAGTTTCACAATTTCTTACAGATGGCGAAAGCTACAATTAATTTATGCATAAAGAACCTCATACTCACTTTCCAGGTTTATCTACAAGCCCGCCACTTAAGTTTTGACAACATATTAAGATATATTCTTGTAATGCTTCTGTGAGAGAAAAACAAAGAGAGAGGAGAGACAAGAAAAGTGATTGATAAAAGACTTTCAAAGAGATTGCTTGATTTTTGATCATAAGAAAAAGGGACAAGGTTGGAACTGAAGTGGACTTGACACTTTATGAAATACTATATTCACTAATGACTCACAATAACACTTTATAGAGCCTTGCAATTTTTGAGTTGACTTTACCAAGAACTGGGGGAGGGGTGATTTACCCTTAAAGCGAAACATAAATGTATACATGGACACATAATCTGTTAATACTTCAGTCCACCAGTATCTCACAGTTATTAAAAAAAGCAGTGCCTAACAGCCACAGTCATACTGGAGACAAAATAGGTGCACTATGGCCAATGTTTATGAGCATAGAGTAAAAGCTAGTTGTTGCGTAAGGATACTGGCAAATAGCTTAATTTAAATTAGTATTAAAGGTTTTCAATTTTGCAGTATTTAAGATTTGACAAAAATTAGCCCTGATGTCTTAACCTTACCTGAAAGGTCATTATGATAATGAGGAAAACAGTTCAACCTTTGACCTCCTGCCAGTGGTGCACAATTTAACAGCTTAGTAAAATACTGCAGTGTCTCTCCATTTACTATTCCCCTGATTTCTCACTTACCTCGTATAATATCTATCGTTAAAGTACAAACATAATCTCTCCTTAAATATGGTGACTCTTATGTAATTAGCCTCTGAGAATGATACTCAAAGCTCAGTGAAATCACTTGTTTTAAAGGCATCGAAGACTCACCCAAAACCGCGTGCCGCGCTCTGAAAAAGTTAACTTTCCGTTGCTTGCAAATGACCTTTTCTTCTTGTCGCTACAAAATGCAGACAGTAATGAAACGTGATACCTTGTTATCTTTTATCTAGACCTGAGGTGTCCACGCTGCTATGTACACTGTGTTGTGGGTATTGACCGTAGCTGTACACTAGTGTCTAATTACCGACGGTAGCAAGCTGTGTGTGTATTTTCTGGGATCGATGGTGGTGACTAACACTTCTGTTACACCTCATTCAAAACTAGGTCAGATTACCGGCATTAGACGTTTCTTTGTGCGCGAGTCTTCACACCCTTTAATCTGAAGAGGACACGCACCTTCATTGAACATCCAGGAAGTGCAATCAAGGCTGGTGTCCTGTTTACTGAGCACGCTGTGAACTACTGGAAACGCTCCAGCCTGCCAGAAAGAATAACAGCCATCTACGAGTTTATTCGTACGACCTTGGAAGCCTCCTTCGAACCGCATTTGCCTTTGAGCTAGCCACCTCTGCAGGAAGTCAACACAGAAAGCAAGAAAATAGGCAGTGTCAAAAAAAATTATGAAATATCATACGGGAAATAAAAAAGAACATGTACATTATTTTATACAGTCTATGTAAATAATAAACAAAACACTATCTGGGAAAATGAAAAAAAAAGTCTACATTTGAAAATTATTGGATAGAACATTATTTGATCCTGTGACCATCGGAAGGAACAGAGGTCAAAATATGTTGCATGGTAATCTCAATACATGTCTTTTACTTTTACTTTTTTTTAGTGTCCTTGAAGAAGTACACTTAATCATTGGTCTTTTGTATTTTATTACTGTAAGCTCAGAGGCTGAAAATGTTAGAGCTGCAACTCTGGTTTAATGCTGGTTACACCCTGGCATTATCCCCAATGGCAAATTGTTAAGGATTATTTTACATTTTGATTGTCCGAAACAGCAAATCTGGTTGTCTGAAAAATAGTTGCAATATAACAAATAATGACCAATATGTCCACTGTAGGATTTGGTAAATTGAACACCAGCTTTTGGATCATTGGCCTACCACTATTTTGTTATTGTTATTTCATTCATCTCCGAAGGGATGGATTAATGATACTAATTTAATCCTTTGACCCTACTTGGGGTAAACAACTCGGTGGACGACTGCTGTATGACCTCTCCAAAGCTGAGTATGGTTGCTCTAACAGGAATTTGGTCGTCCAGGACGACCGTTAAGAATTTGCCTTTCCCGCAATCCTCCCCACCAACTCTCTTTTACTTTCGATGGAAAGTATCAACCAGTTCCTAACATCTGTCATCATCTTTAGAAGGAAGTACAAGCACTACATAACAGCAACTTTTAGGAGTGTTAGCTCAGTGGTTGACGCCTGTGCCTTTTAATCATAAGGTCCCGAGTTCGAGTCACTCCAAGTTTAATGTATGTAGTCCAGTTACAGAGTTGTTGACAATTGACAATTCAAAATCATGGATGTTAAATATGAATCTAAGAGACTGACTTCGGTCAGCTTGCGGCTTTGATAAGCCAATGAGTCTTCTTCGCGAGTTCCTGCTTGCAGGAGGATCTAAAATACATACTTACTGTACATAAATACAACTGTAAAGTCTCAAATTGTGTCTTACCAATAGGGCCTGGATATCACATAACCGTTCGTGGCCAAGGAGAACCAATGCTGCTATGCTACAGAATGTGTAACCACCGTGAGCTTCCATACCGCTTTGTCCAGCAAACCCTCCTTCATAGCTTTGACAACTACAGAGGAGAGAAGAAATCAAGTATTGATGGAGAGAAGCCAGGAAAGGAGATGGAGAAAGAAACTAAGGCATTCAGAGGAACAAGATATGCTTGAGGACACAAAATACAGGTTACTTGGGAGGAAACATTTAGGTATATTAGGGAAGAGACCAGGCATGGAGTGAAGGGAAACATGTTTTGGAGAGAACCAGAATGAAAACATTTCATGGTTCCTTGCTGCTGTTCATTAGTTCCATTCATAGGGAAATTTCTAACAAAGCCCTAATACAACAACAGCAATTTATGCACACAAACTTTTGTTGCCAAAGTAATGCCAAGCCCTGATATCAATTGCAACACACATCAGTGTGTGAAGACTATCTACCATTATCATCATACCAAGTTTGACGAAATTCAGACTAGTAATAGTAGCCAAGTAATTGCAATTTGGAGTATTTCACGTTTGACCCCATGACCTCATTAATATTCATGATATGAGCACCAAAATCAACAGGGTTCATCTACCCACTATGGGCCACCCACCCATCAAGTATGGTAATGATTGGTCATTCCCTTGTTGAGTTATCGTGCATACAAACTTTTCATAACGAAATATTGCTAAGCCCCCCCCCTCATAAATATGCATGATATCAATTGCAACAAACACATCAGTGTGTGAAGACTATCTACCAATATCTTCATACCAAGTTTGACGAAATTCCAATAAATATTAGCCAAGTTATTGCAATTTGGAGTTTTTCACGTTTGACCC
>JAIPMN010000534.1:0-49279 GCA_020650975.1 Apostichopus californicus
AGTGTCTTGAAAGTCATCATACTGTACACAGACTTGTATTTAAGGTACAAACAGAACATTTGCTCTCCAATTTTAACATATCATGTGGGTTTATTTTCTTCAAATTTAAGGAGTATTTGTTCATCTGCGTGTCTTTTCAGTGCTCAGAGTGAGGCCTTATTGGCCATAATGCATTGATACATCATAAACTTATTACATATTAATTTGTCACATGAACTTTTTAAGTCAATTGTCTTTCATTCTGATCTACTGTAGTGTTACTGTTTGCAAAGTTGACTGCCAAGTTTGATAAAGTTGATAAAAATAGCGTATCTGATATGATAAAGTTTTTGATTCAATAAGTGTTTTATATATCTTTATCAGTCAGTGGATGAGTGAAGTCTATGAATGGGCTTGTGAACTTTGTACAGATCTAACTTCTTAGTTTTTTAAATGGTATTACACTGCAATTTTGCTAGACATTATGTACATAATGATTGATTGAATTGCTATGTAAATACTCAGTGCAGAACATGAGAGGTCAAAACATGTCACATGGTTACACATAACAGAATGTAAATTACATGTGTAAAAGGTTTTGTGAGTACTGTTACACACATATATATAGGCTTGCAGAACTTTTGGAACATGTCTAGACTTACAGTACACTCATACTAGTTATGTACAAAATCATCTTTTGAATAATTGAGAGTTCTGATAAAACCCTCTGTTTCACAAATTTGTATTTTATTTGTGCTACCTCTCTAGTTTGTGGATCTGATGAATATTCATACACTGCTTAATAGTATCACATAACAGGGAATCGCAAATAACGCATCACAATATGTATATAATGCATACCCAAAGGGCAATACAAATCTAAAGATGTATAGTTATTTTGTACACACGAACCATAGTACTTTATAAATGACAAAAGTCATGTACTTCTATGCAAAAATTTGAAGCCTAAATTATTCGTTAGTGCGCATAGCTAGTTAATATTCATTAAAGCTGAAGCTGAACCAAAATTTATCTGAGATGCTATTATTGGATGTGGCAGGATTCAATAGTTGAACTACATGTACTTTAGTACTCTTCATTTATCACCCAATGGTATGGAACACTTTGCAGAAATGTCCTTTTGAAAATTTGAATTGTAATTTGATACAATACATTTTTATCAGCATATCTATGCACCTTCTGATGACCTGTTAGTATATTTTAGGGTCCATCATCTACATTGATTGGTGTACAATTCTTATTGTAATGTTGGTTCGACTGTGATAATGTAATCATATAGACAACTTACAAATAACTTTCTTGGTCATGACCAACATGGTCATGGTCATGACGTAATATTTTGACATCTAAACCAGGTGCTGCACATCTTCATATCATTGCTGGGTTCTACATCTGCTGAACATCTTAATACCCCGACCTTGAATGAAACAATGTATTTAGCATTCCCATATGCAACAACTTTGCAAGATGTATTCAACCATACATGAAGAGAGATTGCATTATCAGTCCCATGAGAACACGGTCATTGCCAATAGTGGAAGCTCAAGCAGTTAAGTCCTTAGGCTTTAACAATTTGTGGACATATTGATGGTCTCTGCCCAATACATCCCACTGTGTACGTCAAGGAATAGATGAAATGTCTTGAAAGGTCACAGGTTATGCTGCTAAATTGGGAGCATACCTCCAGTGTCACTTTTCATCTTGAGATACCACATTGGTTATGAATTGAGGGACTCTCATTGGTTCTTTACCAAGTGCAAGGTTATGGGCCTATTTAATCTAGTTGGAGTTATTGCCAAGTTGTGTTTAATATTATCTTAGGTGGATGAATACAGTGTCTTGTCATTATAGAACCATAGACTTGAAGACAGTATATACAGTCGGAGAGATGCATGAGAAGGCATCTTATGAGTACTATTTACAGGTCATATCTAGGTAAACTGAACTGTTAAAAGAAATCAATTAGCAAGATAATGGATCTACATAGAGCTATGTATAAATACTTACAGGTATCAGATTTAGCATTGCTTGCATCAAGTCTGCATACCAATAAATGTTACATTGTTCTTGCTATCTTCAACTGATAGATGCTGGGGTTTTATGTACTGTTGGATTCATGTTAGATGAAAATTGTTGCGACAATGAACAATTGTCCATTTCTGTCCTGTTGCATGTAGTATTTATCAAATCCAGTAAGTTGTCACTATTATATAGTTGTTTATACCAAGCTGCTTTTAGAAATTGTATTGTCATTCTTTGCCAAATAAACAAATTTTCTGCAAAGTTTCTAGGTGACCCTCTGAAATTTGGATGAAAGTGCACCAGAAATAAATTCTGAAACAACATTTAAGGTCAAAGGGTCTAGTCTACTTACAGTATCTTGTGTTCATGTTAGTATATGAGTTAGTGGTGTTAGGCTACCATGTGGAAGAAATCAAAAGAATTCTCACAATTATTATTTTTTAATTAGTTGATTTCATAGGAGGGGAAATTCTGACCAGGAAATTTACAAGATGTTACTAATGGATTATAGACTGGATAACTAAAAAATAATATTCGCAAGTGGCTTTTTACTAAATGTGCTAATTGTCAATGAGCAATCCCATGATTTAACTAGATTTCGTAGGCAGAATGGATACATACAGTACATATATCCAGTACTTACAGATATGTTACAAGCAACCGCATAGCACATTTCAAACTGTAATCCATGTGCATTGTGTACATAAGCATGCATCTATCACATCAGCCAAATTTTCCTTTACTCCTTATGTAAATTGTTACAAAGTTCATGCCCATTGTTCATCTCCTGTTGTCCTGTAGTCTACTTTGTAAAATTTGTGGTATTATTTCAATTTGAATTCTTTTAATACTGTAATCCCTTTCATTAAATGTTGGTACAAAGGAGAGCATACTCAGGTAGGCACAGGTGTTTTAGCCACAATGTGGTTTTAAAGCTGTTGTCTGTGTTTCTATTAATGTATTAGCTATTATCTATATCAGTGATTAATGATCTCCTAGCAATGTGTTTATCTCCAGCCATTATCTGTTGATGTTGAAGGAGCTCTGATAGCTATATTTTCTCTGTGAGAGACATAACAATGATCCTTAGATTATTATCTGTCTTGTCCTATTTACCAAATCTCAGCACATACAACCTACAGTGTGTTTAGCCAACATCATAGGATTAAAGGGCAGATCTTGAACTTTACCCAGGCAGTGGATACTTTTTAATCCAAAATCAAAGCTTTGAGCTGATACTTACGGTGACTCCCTTTAAAGTTGTAGAATGACTAACAGTAGGACAGGCCCTGGCTGGATAGTACAGTAATTACAACTTTAAATGGTTAAAATGTGTAACAAAGTTGCAAGCTTCTGAATCATACATGGTGGCTGTACTGTAGATGGAGAGTGACAAAATCAAATTGAGTAGAGTTGTTTCTTCTGCCTTTTTACATAAATTTTTGTCTTTAAAGAGATATAGCCAACCTCATGCTGTGGCTATAGAGCTAATTCACTGCAGACTATGAAGATGTCTTTAAAGTCTTGTGAAAGCATTAGGTAGATCTGCCTTCTTGCGCTTTTATTTTCAAAAGAAGTGACTGCGGAGTGTGTTTTGATTCCTCACGATTCCTAACAAATTACATTTATGTAGCTTGCCTCTCTATACAGCAAGTTACAATCACTGGCTGTGTTTGAAAAGTTTTATTTTTAGCAATATTGACCTTGTTCATTTTGAATAGCTTACAGGACTTAAGCTATATTATCCTCAACTTGCACAAAGTCTGTACAGAATGTCATAGAAGTCTAGGTTAAGTGTACATACAGTAGTAGTAGTAGTAAATGCATTGTTGGAAGTACAGTATTGTGCCTGCAGTACATA
Organism: Apostichopus californicus; assembly: GCA_020650975.1. Taxonomy (NCBI): domain Eukaryota; kingdom Metazoa; phylum Echinodermata; class Holothuroidea; order Aspidochirotida; family Stichopodidae; genus Apostichopus; species Apostichopus californicus. The sequence continues at coordinate 3,884 of JAIPMN010000534.1, forward strand.
CAGTAATGATATGCACTTCTCAGTGCAATAACAAAGTTGCTAACATTCTGAAATATTTCCATAATTATCATATAAATATATTGTTGCTGGTTGAATCAACTTATCAATTGTCTTTCAAGTTAATTTTGCTAGCTATATGTATGCATATCAGCAATGTATTCCTATCTCAAAGTACCAAATTTTATCTAGGTTAAGCTTTAAACAAGTATTACAAGTATTACTCCTAAACCTGCATTTGAGCCTAATGCAAACTAAGGTATATATGTCAAATTTGTTCACATACAGTATATGTGTGTGTGTGTTGTATCGCTTGTAAACATGATAACCCAAAACATATAGGACAGCAAGGGTTGAAATAAGCGGGCGCCCAGGCGCTATTCGCGCCCGCAAACACTAAAATAGCGCCCCTGGACATGAAAATACAATACGCACAGGCTCTTCTTTGTCGGCAAATAAGCGCCCGCATACTCCTGTAAATATCAGCCTTATCATGCGCTGCACAGAAGCCTGAAACTACATTGCATGCTAGTGCTATAGTAACTGCTAACGATTTGATAAATCACTGACCGATCGAGTGCATGCACAATAGAACTGGTGCACATGGTTTATATATCGCACAACACCTGTACTGATACGTACGTACATGCCGTACTTGAATTTTGTTTCTCCTTTTTAGCTCCTGGTTGTGAGAAAATAGCTCCTGGTCCTACTGAAATTGCTGCGAACCAGGAGCCACTTTTTTAGAAAGTGGCTTCTGGTCCACAAATCCTTATTTCAACCCTTGTAGGACAGTTGAAATTCTAACTCGGTATGGTGAGGGGGTCGATGGGGTTGCAATGGTGAAATGTGACCATTGTGGTGTAGGTACTGTACGTAAAGGGTTATTGGAATACAGACATTGCTTCGATACAGCTACTGTACAGTAGGAAACATAATTTGTAAATACTTCAACCAGACCACTATAGTTTTGGGGTCTCAATTCACAACCAAATGTAATCCATCTTTGACTTGCCTTTTTGTTTTGTTCATAATTTCTCTTTGCCTTGTCAATTTTCTCATTTATGTATCCTCATATACAATATGCCCTTCAAACTTGTTACCATACATTTCTCTTCCTTAATGTGTCCCCCATTTGCTTCCCAGTCAACTATTGCCAAGCTACTAAAATGCAATACATGCCAAGATCATATGCTATATATAATGATTTAAGTAACAGGTATAGGACAGCTGCTGTTATAAATTACCAGCTCAATATATACTAACTGACCTATAGCATATCACTGGATGACATTTACTGTAGTTACACAGATCTCAGTCCATTGATCTACAGCACCCAGTGTAGCCACTTTTAGCCTAGTAAACTGTTCCTTTAGTGCCCTATGTAAAAGACAATAAATTAAAAGCAAATGTATTTTTGAAGTTACAGTTGGTGTTGAATCTGTTTGTGTTAAAGTTCACCATCTCAAAGGTAAATTTAAGAGTTTAAAGGAACCAGAATCTTGATCCAGATTCCACAGTGCAAGGTACACCTTTGCTACTGTACTATAGAGTCAACTGTAGCTTCCAAGTTATGTGTTTTAGATAAATTTATAGTTTTTGATCTCTGCTTTTCTGTAGATGATTTGAAGTACAGTACGATATCAAACTGGTACTAATTAAGTTCACAGTTATCTGTGGCTATAACTGCTGGTAGGTTTGTACATGTACCTTGCATGTACTTATGTTGCACTTCATGGAATAATTTAGTTTCCAAATTTTGTGTACAGTAGCATGTTGAATCGCTCTGAATTTGTGTCAAGATTATAAGTACTACAGGTAAGGTTACTGTACTGTGTACTGCCATGCATCATTGCACTTTAATAGCAATTTGCAGGCAGTCTACGATGTGATGACAGCTCAATGAATTATTCCCTTCACTTAGTACGTACAATACTACTGTACTCAACTTGAGTCAATTATTAACCAACAATGAAAATGGAACTCCTTATCAATTTTAAACCAACTTTCCTTGTTTTGACTATTCTTGGTCAAACAGTTTGATCTGTAAGAAGAAGAAAAAAACAATATTTCTTAACTTTTGGAATATTTCAGAAATAACTGTACAGTAGTTTTCAAGATGAATATATCTGATACAAAAGGAAACATTTTTACCAAATTAAATATTGTTCTATAAAAATAACTATGACTTCTCAGCTTTTCTTTTCCATATTAGTTTGCGAACAACAAAACAGTCTCACAGCAGTTTCTTTTAATTTGGTCTGATTTTGGAGAATGCCACATGCTTGTCTCGATAAATTGTAATGTGTTACATTTTGTACTGTAATGGCACTATAAATACTTTGATGTATTGTTTTTATTACAGTATGGTTAGCATGCAACTTACTGTAGGTACAGTTCTCAGTCTGTGATAAAGAGAATATAGGAAGTTTGTAATTTCAAGTAAAGTTCATTTCCCTTTTGTTGTCATGCTATAGTTTGAAAACTATTTAGCAGTGATAAAAAGTGACCCATAGGAAGATGTTAACTGGATAGCCTTCCATGATAAATTGCATTTATCCTCATTTCCACCTCTAAACTTTGGTTTCCTATTGTTTATAGTCATCAAGGTAAATTGGTTTATACCTCAAAATGTACAATGTAGGTGAGTGTCATCAAACAAGAAATGATTTGCTGTACAAGCTTGTTTGAGGTTTCTTATTTTACGTTTATCTTGAATGTGACCGATGAGTAATTTCTAGCTTCCTGTATGAGACTAGTCCTGAAAGAATAATTGGTACTAGTATTGGAAAGATTAATTGGCATTGAATTGATGTCATTGTTTTAAAAGTGTGACTAAATTTGTGACAATAAAACAGTTTCTACTACTTACAGGATTTCCACGGAGAGGAAATGTGTGCCATCTATAGCAAACCTACAGTACTTAGCATGTGCATTGGACAGCTGTATGTAGCACTACTTCACCATCATCCACCCTGTGACCTATGACCTTAAAGCAAGATAGCCTGATCTCCTGACCCTCTGTTTGTGCGTGTTATTTTTGTTGTGTAACACTTTCTACTATACTTGCACCCATAAGCAATCAGGTTTTGCACTGGTCAAGTTATTGATGAATTTTTTGGGGGGCTATAGCTTGGCACCCCTGGGCATCATGCCTCACACTCATACCCCAAGATTTGCATCACCACTGGTTAAGATGGTAGGTGACTTAATTATCCTTTCATTTAGCCATTCCTCCCTTCTCCATGCCCCCCCCCCTCCCCTCCCATCCTTTTGTCATAAATTCTCACAACTTAGTGATACTCTCCCATGAGATTGACAATGATCATCTTTTGTTCCATTAAGCCCTTCCCCATTCTTTCCCTTGCCCCTCTCCTATTTTATGGGGCTTTCTAAATCTTGTATATATCTTGTCTCGTCTCATACTCCTCCATCTCCAATCAACATAATCTCCGATTAGGTCTACCTACAAAATGTGCTCACTTTCTGATCACCACCAACTTCCTCTTAAACTTTCAAATCTACCATCCTTGCAACCGATTGATTCATCTTCCTGAAGTAAACATCCGAACCTCGTTGTGTGGGAGGTAGAAAATTGAAGAAAATTCTTTTTTATTCATTTTATGGCTTGTGCAGGATATTGTTCACTAAGTACATCTTTTTGATTTGTCTCATTCACAGATGTAAACATCCAAAATGTGATAAAAGTAACGTATTGACGTCATTACTATACAGAGATCATGCTCAACATTTGAACTTTTATAGGTTACCAAAACATTCCCTTATCATTTTTGTTCTGTGTTTCATCTAAAACTTCCATCACATAATATATATCTCAAAAGTTTCAGCCTGGATATTAATACATGTGATGTTGTGGAAGCTTATAGTGGATAATCTAACTTTGACCCACTCTTTCAGGGATCACTAGGGTAATGAGTAGTAGTTCTACTGGATAGCAGATAATACCATACAGTACTTGTTATTCTGTTATCTGGGGAATGTATTGACTCTGTTTATTAGTTGTTGGATTACTGGCTTTATGGGTCTTTCTTCACACTGTCTGTGTAGTGCTTAGTACTGATTTTGTTATTGTGCAGTTGTGTATAGTTCTGCTACTATCTGTCACGACAACTGGAGGCATGATAAATTGCATGTATATCTGTCACGTGCATTCAATTCCATCCAATCTGTAGTAATGTTATAATTAAGTTGTGAAAGATGCCTACTCATGGCTTTCATGTACTCTTAGGAGCTGGTAGCACAGAGTAACAGTGCTATTGTGTAGGAAGTACAGTCTTTCTAAAGCAAGCTGCTGCAAAACAAAGTAATTAATTAGTAACAAATTGCTGCATGCTTTCCTAACAAGCTGTCCATTGTAACTTCATACTGTAAGTTGCTGCACTGCAATTTAGGATTTATTTAAATACTTGGTTTTTAAGAGATTAAAGACAGTGCTAGGTTATGTAGGACAGGGCAGCAATTTCACTCTACAAATTGAACACACTTTAATGTACAGATACTGTACATGTACCAAGTGCTCCTACCGAAAAATTAAGTCTTAGACAAATGGTAGTCCATGCACTACCACTTCTCTGACAGCCCTTGGCCTTAGCTTTATAAAACATCCACCAATCTACTGTACCTTGAGGGATTGGAAATACCAACCAAATACTGTACATATAGACCTACTTGTACAAACCTATTACACTATAGGTTATAAGGCTATGAAGAAGCGATACTTCCACATGCAATAACAATTAAAATTAACATAGTGTTCTAAATGATTGTCACTTATCCCTTTACACACTGTCCCCCCTTGCCCCTTCCTTCTTCCCCCCTCCCAAAGTGATTAAATATTTACAAACATTGTTAACAAACTTGATGCCTTATATGTCAATTGTTGTCATTGATCATATTTGTCTTCTGTCCTTACATATTTCCTGTCAGTGGAAGACTCACTGCAGCATTTTTTTCTACTCTTGAGTTAGATATTATATCTCTCTCCAGACAGAGGGTTGGTAGATGTTGTTGGATTGTGACAATGAGAGACAAATAAATTCAGAGAGAATATCATTCTCTCCCACCTCTCTCTCTCTCTCTCTCTCTCTCTCTATAATATTCATCCAAGCCAGATGAGAAGATGGTATTTTGGTTGTTGACATTCCAGTCTCTGATTATAGATCTTGTGATGTCTCAAAGCCATCTTCAAGTCAGAGATAAGGTTCTCATTCTGCTGTGATGTGAGAAGAAGCTTCAAAGGAATGTGTCAGGAATATTAACTTACAACATGTCCGTCGATACTCTTCGTTAAAGTAGGAATGACCGATTCCAAGGGATCGTGTACGTGTTTGCCTAATCTGGTAATTAAGGTGTCTAATTAACATCAGATTTGTCGACAGTTGATGTAATTAGACATCCAGAGACATCTTTTCCAACAAATAGGAACTTTTCAATTTTCTGGTTTATTCAGTTTTGTGGTAGGACAGTCGCTGCTCCAATATGAAATACTTATATTGATACTAGGGATAGGAAATTTGGAATATGAAAGGAAAATATAATGGGGGTAGTGTTTGTCTGCAATAGTATTGTGGATCCTGACCGTCTACTAATTATGAACGTTACAGTGAGATTGCCAGTCTGTAGTATGTCCAAGATGTACTGTGAATGCAGGATGTAGTTAATGGACTCCATTATTTTTATTCTCATGTGGTGCTAGTCTTGGGGTTTTCAGGAACTTCCTGTTTTGTAAATTAAGTTCACTGCATTACATTATCACTGTCATCTTTTCTCTTGACTCTAGCAGCCCCAGGGTGAGACAGGAATACTAGGAGAGTTAATGTGAACTGTCGATAAGTTAAAACTGCAGTAGCATGATATTTGAAGTTTGAAATTAGCCTACAATACAGTCTCTTTCTTTCATCCATCAAAGTCATACCCTGCAGGAACGATTAACTTTAAGGTATAGTCTTCGAAGGCTTATTAGATGTATATAAATCAGGGAAATTACAATATAAAAAGTGTGGTAGCTTTGAGGGACATAGGCCTTGTTCACATTCAAGAACGCAATTGAGATCAGGGTTTCGTTACCCCACCACAGTGAGATAACAAACCTTAACCAGGCATGTTCACATTGGAGAACCCGTGCAGGATCAAGAAGTAAAGAACAAACAGGGAAGCATTGTGCAAGCATGTAAAGGTCTCATGATGATTGTTTACAAATTACCATGTGAGGATTCTTGCTGCTGGATGCCCAGTTAAACACATAATAGTACATCATACATATAGCATTGCTATATACTGAGTTGTTGTGTTAGCAAATTTAGCTTTATAGTTGGCGCACATGAAAATGGTCAGGTATCAAAGGTATGCCATGTTTCAACAGCACTTTGGAGACGAACATTAGTTTACTATGGGTCGACGAAGGAAGTTTTTAGTATACACAAGTCACATACAGTATACATATATTACAATTTTGATCGCCCTTGAGGGGTTAGGACCGTCCCCTAAAGGAGGATCATGATTGTGGGATCTGATCCTGATTACACAAGCGTCCACATTACAATCTTGATCGTCCTTGCGGGGTCAGGAACCTCCCTGCAAAGATCATGATTGCGGGATCTGATCCTGAATTACGCGAGCGTTCACATTACAATCTTGATCGTCCTTATGCGGTCAGGAACCTCCCTGAAAGGAGGATCATGATTGCGGGATCTGATCCTGATTACACGAGCGTTCACATAACAATCTTGATAGTCCTTATATTACACACCATAAGTGAAATAAATTTCAATAACATCCCATTTGATGGGAGGTGGTGGGGAGAGGAGGGGGTTTAAAGGTTTCTTGAGAGAAGGAAACCTGTAATGAAGGAAAGGAAATGTGTATTGAACACACTCTAGCAGACATGTGACTATATAGTATAATATCAAATCACTGCAAATTAGTTCATTGTAATTTAATGTTTAGCTACTTAACAGCAGATGAATTTATGCTGTTAATGAAGAATTATGAGTACAAATCATTAAAAGCTGCATAACTAGAACAGTAGCTAGCCTCTGGTTGTCATCATAAACCTAAGTGAAGTTCTGTACAACCAAATCATTGATGTTATGAAAACCAGCAACTGAAATGTGTGTTTAATATTCAGGAAAGTCACTTTCAGAATACTGTCTAGATGGAAATACTCTATGTACACGTATACCCACAGTACAGCTATGCTGTTATTGATTCAAGCCCAGCCCCACACATACAGTATTATGTAGAGATTATTCTAGACCGAGCTACCACTACTACTACTACTACGGTATGTACCTACGTCACTGCCAGTTGAGCACACGTGGTTCTGCAGTGTGTGTTGCTGCAATTACTCATAGTGAGAGAGATGTGCTGTAGTAATCATAATTGTGTTTCCCTTCACAGTCTGAATTAGTGATAGCAGCAGTGTGAAAGGATTAGGACTAAATTGTGAATGGATCAGGATGTAGGTTATCAAATAATTTCATGAATGGCATATACAGTAGGTATATATGCGTGTACTGCATGGTAAGCAATGTGTTAATGCTCAAGTGGTATAATGCTGTACATGCTCTTTGAACTGAGAAATTGGCCATGTGGTATTTTTTTCCTCTCTTAAATAGTGATGTGTGCATATTTTCAAATTGCAAAATGAAGATTACCTGTTGTGAATGGTTTACCGTGATGCCTAAGGGAGCTCTACGTAGCTCATTTCAAAATAGATTCGGGACTTCATCCATGTGACAGTATTCTAGGGTACTCCTTGCTTGATGGCGTGGCATAGTTTGTTCAGTATGTACCTTATCACAAAATGCTATGCATACTGGCTGAACAAGTCCAAAATGTTCAAACACTCTATTATTCCCTGGACCGTCCCACATTCTTACTAAAGCAGATCTTACATATATAGCTACAGTACATCCTCATGTCTAATGCATCATGTACAGCATGTGATCGAATTAAGTTCCCAAGTTGTTCCTTTTCACAAAATTGCTTGTTAACTGAGGGCGGCAGTTTGTTGATATTTAGGCAGACAAAACAAATCGTACGTGCATAATGTCACGAAGTAATTTAAGCCCTTATAATAATTGTCATTCATATTGAGAGTTTACATAGTTATGTGAAAGTGAAAGGTTACTTCTGATTTTGGAATCTCAATGATTATTAACAAAGTTAATTGTACTTGCTTCACCTTGTTACGTGTCCAAGTTCACCATCCATGGAAGTATGATTCCATACATTTCGCAATAATATTGTGTAGATTTTAATATACATTTATAGATACAGTGTGGTTGTTGTGTTTCATTTACTTTGTATATTATTTTGGAAATGAATCCTGTTTAAATTAGATAAACAGGTTTGGATATTTCACAGGCGCTTACTTTTAAAGGGAAATATTTTGTCAGTGACTAATGTTGACAAGTTCTCGGTCAGGACTGGCTCCTGCAAACCTTTAATAGTTGATTAGTCCACTGCCTTAACCACTTGACCAAAATGTTCTCATACTCTACCTCTGCCATTGTGGATGGGGGGGTTTTGTCACACAACCATGAAGGGCACCTGGTTTGGTATAAACTTGGCATCCATAAAACCAAACAGCATTGAAATGAGGATGTTCACAACCTTTCCTCTTATCCGATCAAAACCTGTAGTCTTTTGATGACATTTTACTTTTAGCTTAACTGATTTTTGTTTCTTCATAGGAAAGATCATAAGTGAACGAAAATTTACGTTATTTAACAAAAGTGTTTTTTGTCAGAATTTAAACATTGTCTGTGTCTTACCTCAAATTGACATAAATTTATCGCCCCCCAAAAAATTAAAAGTAAGATCGCTCATAAAATGAACCAAAGAAATACCCATGTTCAAATGTTCTCTATGTATAGCTTCTCTTTGTTTGTCTTGTGTTTATGTGTTGCCTTGTACTGAATGTGTCATATTAAATCATTTTAATAGGTATGTGTACCTTACACATAGCCTACTTCTTTATGGCATTCCTTTCAAAGTGAGAGAGTGTGTGTCTGTGTGTTTGAAGTTTGAAATTACAACTGTACAGTTCAAGGCTTTGCTTTACATGAGGTTCTATTGTCACAGATTTTAAGGAGCCCAGCATGCTCTCTTTCACGGTCATATCAAATATGCCACCAGGTTTATTGAAGGTGACATACAATGGCTAAATAAGGGAATTTCAACCTCTTGGTATGGTTTGTAATTGTTTTAGGCACAATTATAATCTAGGGTTGTACGTGTATGCGTTCGTTACACGCATGGTCCAGGGCTACTTTGTATGTTTAAGAAATAAGGAGCAATGATGCTATATTTTGGCAATGAAAAACATGAATTTCACAAATAAAAGGAGATATGTGATAGGTAGATAATGGAATTGAAATACTGAAATGCACTAGTTAGAATGTCTATAAAAGGTACGGTAGTTTAATTTCTTGGCATAAAAACTTCCAATTTAGAGTCTCACCTTGATATTAATCACTTGTGAAGAGGGAACTGATATTTCCCCACATTATTTGAAATGAAAGTTGACTAGGCTGCTAATGTCAAGCATTGTACAGTATTTATAGCAATGAATAGCATCACACACATCATTTGAAATGAAAGTTGACTAGGCTGCTAATGTCAAATATTGTATATATAGCAATGAATAGCATCACAAACATCATTTGAAATGAAAGTTGACTAGGCGTGCTAATGTCAAATATTGTTGTGGAATTTTATCATTTATAGCAATGAATAGCATCACAAAAATTATCAAACCAAAGTCTACTGGCAACTATTACCCAATCTTACATTATGATGACAATGTGAAAGTTTCTCATATGTACAGCAGCTAATGATTCAGGTAATAGCTAATTTGTAATGCATCATGCCTCTGTCTGTGATTCTTAATGTACAATATACCAGTTATATACTCTCTCAGATACCTCAAGTGTGGACTTATTACCACATAGATTTCTGGCTGGTAGTAATCTCATCAAGGTCTGAGTAAGCATTATAATGTACATTCCCAGTGGTAGACTCAATCTCACTAGCTACAGTATGTACCTACTGTAGAACACTCATATCACAGCAAGCCTCCATCCATGTCACAAGGTTGTGGTTAGAGGTTTGAGACCTGGAAAATTGTTGGCAGGCACTCACTGTTTTATTGATTTTAAGATGGATTAAGATGCAAGTCTTGTTAATGCATTGAGCAGGGTATGCTACTCCGAATGTTTACGTATTCTGCTACTTAAGATTGTAATCCTGTAAAATTGTGGCTCCTTGAAAAGATGACTCCATCACTCCATACCTGAGTGTGTAGACAGTATTTAGCAGAGTTGTACAACATTTTGCACTGAACTTTTTGCATTTGACATGCATATAATCAGTTTAAATATAGTTCAAAATTTTGGATTCAATTCTGTGAAATCTTGTTAAAAGATACAGATAGTTAAAGCTAATCAGATAAAAGGTTTGAATGAGGAAATGAAAAAGGACTTGTTAAATTCTGTTTTGATCAATAACTTCTTTGTTCTTTTCTAAAATTGAAAGAATTTCTAAACAGCTTACGTATGATATGTTTTACTTCAGCATTTAAGATAGGAGTTTGCTGCACTGACAATGGTTTTAATTAGTATACATACCATATAATTTGATATGTCATACACTATCACTTAACTTTTGTTTGCTAACATCTTATTGAAGTTTGTTTATGTGGACTAGAGTGAATACAATAGTTGGTTGATAAGAGTTAAATCTACAGAGAGTTGATATCCTGGAATTGATCCCCAGATACTATTGTGATGGTGTTGGTTCTCTCAAGGATGGCCAGTTGGTCAGTTGTTTGTGTTGGCTGGTGTTGATTCAGATCAGAGAGGTCTAATCCCTTGTTGTTTTCATGCTTGAGTAACCTTCATTGTACTATAGAGAGTTGACCCTCAATAGTCCTGGTCTTGATAGGTGACTGAGAATACTACTATACGTAGTACGTAGATGGTGGTGTGCTGTGTGCAGATCAAGAAACTAAACATGGTACATGACTGTAGTCTGCAATGGTAACACTATAGAATGTTTGAGATACATACAGGCCTGCAGATACCTGTAATGAAGATCATCCACTACTGCTATCAATGCACATCTCACTGATGATAGCCTAACTTCAAGCTTGCAACTTATACTGTTTTAAGCCAACAGTATCAATTGGTAGAATTTTGCAAAAGAAGCACATATATAATAAAAGTTTTGATGACAGAAACCATTCTCATTTAGAAAAGTCACATGTATGTGTAGTCTACCAAAAACTAACTTTGTTAGCTTTAAAGTAGTGTAATAGGCACAACATTGTACACTAATTCAAAAGCAAGTGTGTACACAAACATGCTGGTTACTTAAAAATCTAACCTTTAACTTGCGTCATACTTGAAAGAGGAATGCCTTTGAATATTGCTGGTTAAACTTTCTTGATATTTCTATCTTTGTTGCAGAACAACCTAAAGCGACCTGTAATGGTATCAATGGTCATGCAGACAAGGACATATCCCACACAAATGGTTCTGATTTGGTTAACGGACACAATTTAAAAGAAAACAATTGCAATGGGCATAGCAGTGAACCAGTTACCCCAGAATGTCAGTCTATTGTAGTGAATGGACATGTTAATGGAACAGAAACCAAAGATGTTCCACCAGAGAAAGAGGTACTCCTGGAAGTTGCTAACAACCTAAAAACTAGCAGCAATACATCACCAAACAGAAGCGATGACGACTCAGGCCAAACCACGCCGAGTAGTAGTGACTGTAGCGCCCTCTCTACTCCACCAGAGGAACTCCCACCCGATGCCTTAGCCCCTCTCACTAAGGATGCGGAAACTAAGGACGAGAAGGATGCACCATCCAATAAAGTTGAGGATGTAATCGTCATTCAGGATCCAACCTTTACCCTGAAGATTGTACCACCCGGATCAGACCCCTTTGATCTTCAGGTAAGGATTTTTATCAATTTCTTGTTCAGTAGAGATGATTTTTTGCATGAGATGAGAAGATATTTTCTTTTCTCTTACCTGTCTACTAACAACACCTGCACACTCACTGTATCATGACTAGAGTGACCTGGTAACCTTTGACACTGACCCACCTTGTTGACCTGTCACCTCAACCTTACCTCCTTATTCTACCACCCATAGTATCTAGGTGGATGTTAAGGTCATAACCATAAACTGGATTACAATGACCATTGATTGGCTGTAACAGATGGAGAAATAATATAGGCAGCTGAGACAGTCTGGACTTTACAAAATACAGTTTCTTAACTTCCCATGTTGCTGACTTTAATGACATGTGTGGAATGATTAATTCTTCCACCAAGGTCACATTTAAGTGGGCATACAAGCACTATGTACAGTTTACCCATTTTATATGTTCACTTGTACATAGGTGGACTCCATGCACATGACTAAAAGACAAGGATATCTATCTCTCATTTTAACTAAGCTGCACATTGTCCCATGTTTAATAAGTATTCAAATACAAGTTCTAACAATGTAGCCATGAGCACCTTGAAGTTCTCATCGCTCCTCTCTCCCACCTCCCAAGTTTTCACCCCCTCGGAAACTACTAATTTACTTCACTTCTAACTTACCTGTCTCATCAATACCACTGCACTCTCACTCTAAACTCTCTAGAGTGAACTGGTAACCTTTTAACACTCAAAGTGCTTAGATTGTATATTTGGATTCAAAGGTTGTGAGGAGACTTGTAAACTCATCAATTGTAAATATCCAAACCTGGTAAGTTTTGGGATTTCTGAAAACCTCCACATGTATAGCTCTGCATCTCCAAAATGTGATGGTATTAATGGTACTACTATACTGTATGTACTACAGCAGAGCTGGACCATTTTGAGAAAGGTTTAACATGTATGTAACCAGTGGGCTAGGTATTGGAGGGGCAGGGAGGGAGAAGGAGGGGGCTGGTGAACAATGGTGGAAATTTTCAACTTGCATGTATGGTGTATCTTGCTGCTGCTTTCTTACAATGTGGTTATAGAATTATGAACATAAAACTAAAATTTTGCAGAATTTAATTTAATCCTTGGGCACCAAATCTCAAGTTAAGCTGCCCCATTTAGCTGTTTTAAGAGGTTGCTTTTCTGATGTCTTTTGGCTTCCAGACTAGAGCTACATGACAAGTTGCCAAATCTACTATTTGGCGATTCAATTTCAGTAGCCATAAAAGGCATCTTGGCAGTTTGTGCCATTGGATAAAGATCAAATGCATTTTAACAGGCACAGAAGTATCTTTACTAATATCTTCAGGCTTGTAGTTTGAGTGCTTATATTCAATAGGTATATATGTATATTTATGTTGTTGTGAACTTTGTTTAATATTTATCTCACTGTGAATGTTATTTTCTGGGCAGGTGAGTCCACAAGAGATGGTTCAGGAGATTCACCAGGTCCTCATGGACAGAGAAGACACCTGTCATCGCACCTGTTTCTCTCTTCAGCTGGATGGGTCAGTGCTGGATAATTTTGCAGAGTTAAAGAGTATAAAAGGCCTGAAGGAAGGAGCTGTAGTAAAAGTTGTTGAAGGTGAGATTCTGCCTTCATTTGGTTTGTCATTGTAAATACTTCATTATGGAGGAGAAGGAGGAGCTAGTTAAGTGAAGGAAGGCTGGTAGTAGTACTGGCCCCATCTTAGCCGCCCCACACCATGTACCCACCACACACCACTACCCACCACACCATCTACCCACCACACACCATCTATCTACCTACCACACTCCTTTGCCCGACCACTCAGCATCTCCCAACTAACACATGCCAACATTTTTATTTTTTATTGGTATAGAGTTATCTAACGATCTTCAGCTCAACTGAAAAGTAGTTGTTAAAGCCAACAGTGGTGACAATTTTTTTTTTTGGGGGGGGGGGATTTTTCTCATGTATTCACTCATTCCTCTAAGAAGTATGAAGATGGAGGTTTGCAGTTAGTATGAGAAATTAGACTTGATTATATCGTGGCTGTGTCCCCGGTGATCATATTGGCGCAAGTCAAGTTTAGCAAGTTGTACGGCTTTCATCTTGTTTCATCAATGAAGCAGACTTGAAGGATTACCTCCAGTAATACTCTATCATTGACAGTGAATTGATAAAGATGTGCCCTGCCTGTATTACTCCATCATTGACAGTGAATAGATAAAGATGTGCCCTGCTTGTGCCGGTCAAAACTATTATAAGACATTGTTCCACCACACCGGGTGCTTGCTATCTTATCCTGATGTGTTTAAGTCATAACATCACAGGAATTTTTGTGGCCTGTGCTTTTATAACCTGGATTAAATCATGTTCATAACATCTCACGAAAAGATCATCAAATTTGGTCCGACTCCTGTTACTAAATCTGTCATGGGGGCGAGTTAGAATGTAAACAAAACACAAACCAGGCAGGGCAACTATACAAAATAAAAATGATGTTAGGAGGTGGATATCCATATCCAATGGAATGACTGCCATGGCTGAGTGAGATGTCGAGAATTGTTGTGATTAATGGTAGACTCGGTCGAGTACCCGGAGTAGGTTGGAGTTATAATGTTTGGTTGATATAGATAATAAAAAACATTCTAACTAATCAGAGGCTAATGACTGTCATTTGGTGTCTTAGATCTATCCTCACATTTTGAGTCCTAATGTCTGTTAGTTTTGATGGCTTAATCCAGCTATAGTAGTTTACATAAATACAATCTTAGCACTCTAAGCTTATACTTTTTATGGTTGTGTTGCCTTTGTATTCTATGTCTATGTCTTTGTTGCTCATAAAGCACTAACTTTTACTTTGTATTATCAAGACCAGGGGAAATTTTTAAACATTTTTTCTGGTATTCCAAAAATGTCAGAATTAAGTAGAATGATAAGTAAGTATGTACAGCTGTAGAAGAGATGTGTAGGTTTGCTGAATAGAACACCGATATTTATACTGTAGGAGAGGTGTGTAGGTTTGCTGAATAGAACACCATTATGTACACTGTAGGAGAGTTGTGTAGGTTTGGTGAATAGAACACCAATATATATACACTGTAGGAGAGATGTGTAGGTTTGGTGAATAGAACACCAATATGTACACTGTAGGAGAGATGTGTAGGTTTGGTGAATAGAACACCATTATATACACTGTATGAGAGATGTGTAGGTTTGCTGAATAGAACACCAATATGTACACTGTAGGAGAGATGTGTAGGTTTGGTGAATAGAACGCCAATATGTACACTGTAGGAGAGATGTGTAGGTTTGGTGAATAGAACACCAATATTACACTGTAGGAGAGATGTGTACAGTAGTTTGGTGAATAGAACACTGATATTACACTGTAGGAGAAATGTGTAGGTTTGGTGAATAGAGCAGCAATATATACATTGCAGGAGGGATGTGTAGGTTTGGTGAATAGAACGCTTGCTTTGGTCCAGTAAACTTACCTTTAGGCCTACTATTATTTTCGTTTTATTTCAGTTACTCCAGAGTGCTGGCAAAGTTTTACCTATTCAGGGTATTTAGTTACAATGCAATCTGAATTTGATGTTAACAACTAGTCGTCTGCTGGACAACAGACGACCGGTCAACCATCAAAAATTAGCCCTGAAGAAATTATGGTATGAGGAATACTATATTGAATTATAGTTTTGTGGTACATTGGTTGTGGTTTGTTGGATTAATGTCACAAACAGACGCTTAATCCCTGGAGGGAAGCTTAAAACAACAGACGCTTAATCCCTAGAGGAAAGCATAAAAAGTTTAATACAGTCTGGGATGTGCTCACGCTGGGTGGGCAGTTGGGCCCAACATTATTCTAAACATTTCCACCGGCGCCATTTTGATAAATAATTTGAAAAAATTGACCATTACCAAAATATGGGTGAATATTTGCCGCAGAAGTTAGCTCCAGAATAGGAAAAAGATAGCAACATTTGCAATCTATGCATACTTCAGTTGCAAACATATTCCTAAAGGGAAAGGGCTCACTATCTCTCAGACCTCTCCCAGGACGTGGATCACAAATCCGCCCAACGCTCAAATATCCCCAGAGCATATCCCTGCACATGTAAGCTTAACAGGCTAAAACCACTCCATATCATGTAATCTTGATCTTAAAAATTGTAATAGCCTGGCAGATCTATGTCTTTGGCAATAACTGGTTCTCAAGGCTACATCCATCCAAGTACACCCTTCTTTTTGCAAGAAGAACGTTTCATATCATTTGCATGTAACCTTGTTAACTAAGTGTGGTAGGTATATGGTTTGAATCAAACCTTTATTAGCTATTCTATGCAATGCTGCAGGATGTCCCACGTGGTCAGTAGTAGTGCAATGACTTGTGATATTTAAAGTACAGAATACTACACACTGTTTTGTTAGAGCCCTATGACATATAGGTGTGAGAGGACACCTGTCCAATGAGTAAATCCAGACATGAGACAAAGGTTAACATTCAGGGCAAATTCAAAAGGGAAACTTCTTGTACAATTTGAAAGAAATGACTTGGTAAAGATTAACCTGGTTGTGATTGGGAGCCTTTTGCCGTATATATCCCATTCATAAGGATATTGGTGCAGTGTCCATATGTGGTCCAAGAGTAAATAGTAAGTTACATACATGTTTATTAAGAAGCTACAGAATGAACCTAAATCAGGAAGCTTATGTAGAAATGTTCACTTTAATTTAAACTCAACTGTAGAAGCCCATGAAATGCCATACTGCCTAGAGAGAGGTGAACACCCTTGTGTTCCCTCATGACTATATTTATTGAACCTGTTGGTAAGTTTCCATCTGTTTTCTTTCATGACAGAGCCATACACTGTCCGGGAAGCAAGGATACATGTTCGCCACGTCAGGGACCTCTTGAAATCCCTGGACCCGGCTGATTCCTACAATGGCTTTGAATGCCAGTCCATGTCATTTCTAACAGCTATACTAAATGAAGGTGAGTTTGAAACCAGCTCTAGCATCTTAAAGGAAGACAAATTTGTTTATTTCACCCTCTTCTAATCTGGCTTACAGTTTTATTTTATTTTTATTTTTTTTTGGGGGGGGGGGGGGTATTTCTGAAGCGACTAGTCCCATGCAAGCCATGTTAACTACTGTTTTTTTGCCAAACCTTTACAATCATTCATCACTCCTTGTAGAGCTGATTTAAGCAGTAAATGACACTGCATGCTTTTGTCTCATCAATATTCATGAGATTGAATAGATTATATCATACTGTGATATTGACATTAATCTGGATATAACAATTACATGTTAAAAAAAACTTAGTTTTGTTGTAAAAAGTTTGTCTCATTTTTAGCAATGATTGTGATTTATGCTACTTCCCACTCAAATATTTGGAAACACGATTGTTTGTAGCTCCTGGAATAACTTGTGATTGACTAAAATCAGCTTATTTATTGAACCATGTAGCTAGAACAGTGCTTCTTAATATTTAAATCTCTTAATCTGCTATCTTTAATTTTTTGAGTCAATGTCGATGTTGGAATAATATTGCAGACTCTGGAGCTCATAAGTTACGAAATTTATCATAGATGCTGGTTATGTGGTAGGACTGTTTATTTTCTGCAAATTTACTTTTCAAGTACTGCAACTCCATTGCTGAGCAGTATGTCCTATTCAAGATGTGTATCTAATGCATGTTGTGTGGAGTTTTATACAGATTGATGAAAATAATGTGATATTTATAAATAAGCTAAATGTTGTGTAACATATCTATTGGCAATGAGTAACATATCTATAGATCTATTGGCAATGAAGCTGGGTAGCTTACCCAGCTTGTTGATTACAAATATTTCATTAAATTGTTTATAACGTTTAACTCGGCCTGGAAGTAGATAGCAAATCGATAATTAAATCTTCTATCTTTAGCAGGATGTGGTATTTGATCTCATTTGCGGACAGTAGTTTGTTCAAAGATTATATTAAATTATCTTTAGTAGTCTGGATAATTTAAGGTCAAGATGCATAAACAATTAATGATAAGTAAATATTTGAATTTGAATTTATTCCTAAGGGAGTCTCTTTGAGGTCAACGTTTGACCTCCTGGTTTAGATATGATATCAATATATTAACAGCTTCTGTAACAAGTTCACAACAAACTTAAAGATCTATATACTTTATTCTTTCTTCATTATTTTGTAAACAAAGTAATATTTTAAAGCTCTAGTTTTTCTCAGAATAGGTTGATAATGCATACATGTATGCCAGTTTTACCTTAAAAATGCAATATATTGAAATATTTCAAGATAGAATTATCAGTACTAAAATTATAGATTGTGGCATTCATGACTTCTTCACAAGTCTTGCTATGAGATCAAATTTTTGAACTACATGGTTCATATATCTTCCATTTACTCTTTGGGAGCAGTATGATGATATTGTTTGTTTTAGTACCTCTATCTTTGGCTGTTGTTACACCAAGAATCATTCCACATGTAGATGTAAAGCAAGTGTAAATGTAAATGCCCTCCCCCACCCATCCCCACTCTTAGCTTAATCACCTCAGATGTTTATCGTGAGTAAAAAGCCATGAGTACCAGTATGAGTACTTGTTTTCTCCGATTATGAGTTAAAGTAAAGAAAAATGTACTCCGGTTCAAACTCAGAGTATGAGCATGGACTTGAGTACTTCAAGTCTGTCACCATTTGGGGAGAAATCATTGCTTAACCTCTGTGTGTGTTTAGATAATATCTCTTTATGTACTGGATGCCACAATGAAACTAATATGAATGTCTTTTATGATTCTGAGACACTGAGATAGACTGTATGAGAAGTCTAAGAGTTATTTGGAAATGAGAAAGTCTAACAGCATGTTCCACGTTTGAAGAGAAAATTTTTTGATTCATGTCCGTAGCTGAAAAGAAGCGAAACAAGCCGAATGGAAATGATGTCGTTGACTGCACGCCACCCGATTACATCATGCCAGGGAGTAAGGATCGCCCTCTATCACATTTACTTCCATATCATAAGGAGCAGAAATCACCACTTTGTATCAAAGTTTTAACCCTGTCTGGCTGGAACCCTCCTCCAGGAACAAGAAAAATGCATGGTAAGGTTATATGGAAAGAGTATCAATATGAAACATTAATGGTATCCATTCTAAAAAAGATTATCAATATGAAGCATTAATGGTATCCATTCTAAAAAAGAGTATCAATATGAAACATTAATGGTATCCATTCTAAAAAAGATTATCAATATGAAGCATTAATGGTATCCATTCTAAAAAAGATTATCAATATGAAACATTAATGGTATCCATTCTAAAAAAGATTATCAATATGAAGCATTAATGGTATCCATTCTAAAAAAGAGTATCAATATGAAACATTAATGGTATCCATTCTAAAAAGGATTATCAATATGAAGCATTAATGGTATCCATTCTAAAAAAGGGTATCAATATGAAGCATTAATGGTATCCATTCTAATTGAGTGCATTACACTTCAATTGATGAGTATTAATATCAATTAATTATAATAATAATAAGTAAGGCAAAGTATATAAATAGGATTCAGCTAGATATCAGGTGTAATTACTAATCAACACATGATTTGATTACATTGGATGGCTCTGAAGAATGAAATTAATTGCCACTGATTGGTCTGAAGATGGAATGAAATAGTCATCATTAAGTTAAAGTTGTATGGTAGCACACCATTAGTAACCATGCATGGGTATTGTGTGTTTGTGAACATTAGATATCTCAACATTCTGTTGTGATCAGTTTAATGGTTTGCTGTTATTGGTTTGCCCTGTGGCAAGGGAAATGGGTGGCACCTGCCACTGTGGGGAACTGATTTGGTCATGTGACATCAGGCTTTATTGATACACTTGGAGAAGAGTTATACTGATTGGGTTTGAGGAAGTAAATTAAGATCTATCTGAAAGGACAAAAACTCCACCAACTTGTTTGTGTATTGAAGTGAGAAAGAGAGAGTGGGTGGCAGAACAGCTTATAAGTGATTCCAA
This sequence comes from Apostichopus californicus, assembly GCA_020650975.1. NCBI lineage: Eukaryota > Metazoa > Echinodermata > Holothuroidea > Aspidochirotida > Stichopodidae > Apostichopus > Apostichopus californicus. The sequence goes on from JAIPMN010000534.1 coordinate 23,901, forward strand.
GTGACAGGAAGTCTTTCATCATTGAGCTAACTATAGAGGTGCCGGGGAGACATTCTAGTCAGCAAGATATAAAGGAAAAGAATGTGAGTGAGCCGTACAGCATGACATCCTGGTGATTACCAGCTTAGATTTCAAGGAGCTTTTATTTTATTGGAAGATAATTCCTTTTTCCACTAATCAATATCCTGACTTTAAGAACAATTGGTTTACTAGATGTTGAGAAGTTACATTGGTTTTGTGGGAATATTTTGAATTTGTTGGTCATCCTAGTGTTGTGTCATTCATACATAGAGTTTTTTGTCTTTCACTGTGTTGGGAAGTGATCAGTAATTAAACACAAACTTATTCATAGTTCCAGAACTTAAATTGTGTTTTTCTCCCTGTTTTCTACATTCAAGTTGGTTATTGGATAGGAGATGAAGAGAATGTAATCCTAAGCAAGTCTTTGACAGGTTAAATCTCTTATTTAGATATTTGTTCCTTTATTCAAGAGTTGAATCAACAGAAGTGGTAGAATCACTGAGTTAAATATAGAACAATTTATTTCCATCGTACGAAAAGTTTGAGATCTACTGAGACTACACTTACAGTAGTTAACATTACAGGAAGAATTATGTATAGAATGAACTCTGTTCCTCATTTACCCGTCACCACTAAACAAATGTGGTTTCCTAAATCTATTTACCTTACTAAGATTGATAACATTTCAGCATACCCCACTGACAATGTAAACGCCCACCTCCTCTTCCTTTCAAATCTACCATTCCGTGGGGGGAGGGAGAAGGACTCTAAGAACTACAATTCCAGTGTGATTTTGTGTCAGGTTTTGGGGTTTTCTGTCTGAATTCTATTTAATAGTCAATTTTGACAATCTGCACCTCTAATAAGCTTCTGTTTTTCTCTTCATTATGGACCAAAGAGAACACTTGTATACAGTGTGGCAGTTTTTATAGCCCATATGATGGTATGGTACTGTACAAAAGCAGTAATTAGGATACGTACTAAACAATAAAGCACTATTTTTGTACCACTTAAAATGTAAAGTAGAAAGACATTGTGAGTTGACCTAAATTATCCAGGTCAGCAGCCTCGTTGCTCCTTAATATCAAAATATGCAGGATCCCGAAACAAGGTAGGTTCAAAAGATCAAGTGTGCACTGTGCAGTGTTGTTAAGTAAGACAAACCTAGTCAACCCTTCAGTCTGTTTTTTGTGTTAGTTCAACAGGGCATTACCTCTGGGAGAGAGTAACATGCAAGTCATGTTAAAACATAACTGAATGCATCATGGTACATTGTACTACTGTGTATTGCATATAGTATTTAAACTGAGAAGGTGAAATATCCCTTTGTGTAAAGTGTAAACTGTTGTAAATTACATACAGATTACTTCTCAAGGCAAATGTAGTTCCCTCCCCCCTCCCACAACAAAATGGTATCTTGAGTCATTGCAGGGAATGTGGTGGGGTGTGATGCCATGGGATAACAGGGTGATTGGGGGAGGTGAGATGAGAAGGCTTCATTCTATTCCTGTTCAGAGTTAATATTAATATCTTATGGTAAAATGTTCACTTCTGAATTTGCAGTCTCCTAGGATTAGTATTCAGTATGAAATGTACTTTTAGAAGTACTTCTCTTTGTTGTTTGGCCTGATGGTAAACAGCTTTCATTGTTTATGGTTTTAATTACAGGGGATCTTATGTACCTCTACATTGTGACCATGGAAGGTGCCTCGTACCACATCACTGCATCTACAAGAGGATTTTATATTAACCAGTGAGTATTCAGTTATTAAAACTAAATAACATTGTTTTAATAGTTAAATCCATATATGTAAAGTTTGTGAGTCAACAATCTCACTTATTCATTTCATGCATGATTGAACAGAATGATGTTATTTGCTGATTTGGCGATGATTAGGGACATTTTGAGATATAAATATTTTTGCTAAGATACAGAACATTCAAATTCAGAATCTTCGACTAGTGGCTTTTAAAAGCATTTGAAGATCTGTAAAGTAACATTTGGATGTTTTACCTTGTTATGGGGAATTAGTCTGAATGACATGATGAAAAGACTTCTAGAACTGCATTTACAGAGGAAAGGAGCAAGTAATTTAAATGATGCTAAACTTGGACATAGTTCTTATGGTGAGCAAGATTTATACATCACTCCTCACTTACCTGTCTGCTATACTTACATACTCCGATCTACCCTAGCCTTATAACTGGTAACATTCTTGTATTGTGCCCCCAGTGACCCTGAGGTTAATATCCTCTTTCCTTTCCCATCTACCATTCAGAATTCTATACACATGTGTTAAAACAGGATTATCAACCTTTGTTTCACGGCCTGATTTTGCATTCTTGGTGAACCCTTTTGAAGTCAGGAAGAAGCTTACTTCACATAGTTTAGCTTACTAGAGGAATATGTGCTTAAGTATCCTTGTAAACAAAGAACAATGTAATAAGCTTGTTAGCAGATTTGCTAATTAAATTGCCAATATATGCAGGCCTATAATTTAACATTCCAGACACTTGCTATAAATGTAAGTGTTAATTAAGTTCTCACTGGTATTTTCCTGAATAACAACACCATCACCTACTACTGTACATGCGTATGAGAGCAGCTCAATAATATTTGCTAATAAAAAGAATGAAAACAGGGTTTATATTAGGTACGGAAATCATGCGAAAAATTGTAATAACCCTTGGTAACTGACATGATGCCTAAATGTCTACTTGGCAGAGAATATGAGTGCCTTTCCTACTTGCAAATGGCAAAATCCTACTGGCATTTTGCCAGAAATCAGCCCACATTTTGAGGCCTGCTGTAAATAAGGGTTGTATTACATTCTGTTATACACAGTAACTGACCTTATCTATTGTAAATTGGTGATGTATAATAATAGCAGAGCCAGTGGCAAAAACAAAACTCATTCTGTCTTAACACTTTGAAGGCTATGTGCATTGTATCAGTACTCTTCATTTTGATGAAATATTTTCAAATTTGACAATGACCCGAAAATTGTCAGAAAGAAATATTTGATATTTCATCATCTTGAAATCAATAGACAACTTTAAACCCGCCTTTCACTGGTAGTGTGAACAATCAAATTGATGTGAAAGTCACGATTTCTCCACCAGAGTGCTTTATTTTGTAAAAGAGACTCTCATTGAGTTAGTACTGTATTTCCACACACCATTGTAACCATAAGGCTATAGCATGTTGACTGAGAAACTTCTGTGCCATGGTTTCTGTGTGTAATACCTACCAGTAATTACTCCATCCCATGGAGTATTCCATCAGTCCATTGTGGCTTACTCTACTACAGAGTGATTTTCACAATTACACACTTGCTGGTTTCTGTACAGTTTGTATCAAGTGACTGTTTCCGGTCAAATGGACCCCTTAATAGGTCCTTTAGAATCAATAAGGAATAATTTTGTAGGCTCATATACTATTGATCACATAGAATTAAATTGGTAGAGAAAGTTTGTAGTGTTTGGACAATTCAAGGAAATTTAATTTTCTCTCAGTTAAAACGAAAAGTACTGATGATGTACAGTAGCAAACAAAATACCTGTTTTATCTATTCACACAGGTTAATTGGCAGAGAACAACTATTTTGATACATTTGGGTATTAGCATAACACCCTAATTCTACTTAATAAACATCCTTTTTATGGATTTGTTGGTTCTTATAGCCATTTTTCCATATTTAGCATAGATCGTTTAATATGTTTAGTATTTTATTTATTTACCTTTTGAAGTAAAAAGGAAGAGCTATCGTAGACCACATTTCAAAGATTATGTCAGCCAACTCTGCTTGAACGAAAAGCAAACCTACCCAACCTCCTTAGCTGCTAACAATAAAGACCAGAGGGTTATTGGTTTCCCATGAAAGTTTTTCAAGAAAAATTTATGTATTTTCTGCCGATGCAATATTTATCTTCATCGATCCTTGGTCATGTTTTATGAATATTGTATTTTTTTTCTTTCTTTTTATCAAGGTCTACTCTAGAAGCTTTCAATCCGAAACCGGCTGAACAAAGACACCTGTCTCATTCTGTCATCGAGCTCCTTAACAAAATTAGCTCAACTTTCAAGAAGACATTTGCACAGCTGTTGAAGAAAAGGTAACATACCAGCAGCTTATTTTTGACATGCAAGTTAGAATTTAGTAGCTTCATGTTCTTGTGTTGCTTTGATCACATTTTTCTTAACAATAAAGGTTACGATAGAGCCAACATTTGGGTTCTCCGTCAGTTTGACAGAGTTCTTTGAATAACAACAGGTGTTAGTTGGGGTCGCAACAGAATTGAATAAAGTTAACATGATCCAAGCAGTAGTAGGTCTCCTTTTAGGACTCTACCTGTAAGTGGTATTATGCACAAGACCACATATAATGCAATGGGTATAGGTCTGAACTACACTGTCAAGAAACTAATGGTAAGGGTATTAATTGGCATTCTGCTGGTAGAATAATGATGGCAGGTATAGCAGTAAAACTGGTGGTCGTGTGGCTGTGTATCTAGTAGGAAGTGTCTGTCATGACACATCCATCCATTGCTTGAGATAACCCCTTCAACCTTACCCCTCCCTCTCCACAAGATACACTGCATACACTACTACTGGCACTCAAGTGAATGTCTTGGTGTACCACTTCCTGTACAAAAGTTTCTAATTTGGTTAAACAGTTTAATCTGACTGTTAGTACCCCTCCCCCTCCCCCTTCAACCTTACCCCTCCCTCTCCACAAGATACACTGAATAAATTACTACTTGCACTCTAGTGAATGTCTTGGTTTATCGCTTCCTGTGTTCAAAAGTTTCTAATTTGGTTAAACAGTTTAATCTGACTGTTAGTACCCCTCCCATCCAACCCCCCTCTATCCTTACCCCTCCCTCTCCACCAGATACACTGCATAAACTACTACTGGCACTCTAGTGAATGTCTTGGTGTACCACTTCCTTTCTACAATAGTTTCTAATTCCGTTAACAATTCAAGCTGACTGTTAGTACCCCTCCACCCTTACCCCTCCCTCTCCACAAGATACACTGAATAAATTACTACTGGCACTCTAGTGAATGTCTTGGTGTTCAGCTACCTTCTACAATAGTTCTTATTTCGGTTAAACATCTTAAGCTGACTGTTGGTAATGCCATGCATAAGATACAAGTGATGTATCAGGATAGACAATCACATATTAAATGAAATAATATCGTGGGTCCATTAATCTCAGCCGAGAATCTATTTGAGGTCTTTATGTGTGGCATCTGCCTCTTCCTCCTCTCTGTTCTAGTACTACTCAGCTGTGAATATTTAATGAAAGTATTAGAACTATGTAACCAGATACAGTTGTTTATGTAGCCCTGTTCTACATTACTTGTCAATGGAGTGGATATATAGCACTTCAAGTTAGCAATCAACTGGTTAGCTGCTGGATCCGGACAGACAGTTAAATTGACAAAGATACAGAAAGCATGGATGACCATTTGTCAAGGATGGTTTCATGCCTTTAACTGCAATGCTGCAAGTATTTTAAGGCGCTATGACTCCCTGCTGTTGGTCCATTACAGTTTCCATTGGGAACAAGAGAGCAGAGGAGGTGAAAAGATGGAATTAGAGAGATCTAATACCAAAGGATGATATGGCATTTGTAAATCAGTGGTATGGGTTGATATGTGTGTTTCTATTTATGTCTTACTATGAAGTTACAGAGAAAGGCAGAAATGGTATGGTTTTTATGTAGATGATTGTTTTGAATAGTTAAGTTTTTTTTAGTAAAGTAAGTTTTCTTCTGTCAAATATGTTTCTTTAAAGAGCATATTTTGCCTGAAAGAAAGCCTTGTGGTTATTGATACCATAACCGTTCACTACATCAATCAGTGATACTTTGGAGAAAACCAAATATGTGACATTCTCTTAAAGTAGTGTCTAAATGCACTTGACATTTGACCCTATGAATGTCATTATTTCTTTCTCTTATACTGGTCAGGTCACAGAAGCACCCCTATGAGCGTGTCCCGACCCCCTTCCAGACCTACTCTTGGGTGGCCCCTCAGCTGGAGCACACTGTGGATTCAATAAGAGCAGAAGAAGGTAAATCTTAGTAACCAAGCATCCCCCACATGCAGACTGATGAACCCCCTTAAAGGGGTCAGTGCTGGACAAAACTAGAGAAATTGGTTTTGTCACACTTTGGTTTAAAGATCCCATCAAAATATTGTGAACCAACAGTCCTGCTATTAATTGTGTTCAAATACCACATATACCATTCATTTTTAAAAACTTCCTCATATGATATTAAGCTTGATTGTAATGGAAACGACGAAAAGTAGTAATAAACAGGTATTTACGACACTCCTCTCTTACCTGTCTGCATTCTACATATGCATTCAAATCAACCTAGCTTACTAATGTTGGTGACATTTTAGCACTGTGCCCCAACTGATGTACTTCAGGGTCAGAACACCCTTCCTCTTACTTTCAAATTTACCATTCCCAAGGCTTACAACTATAAATTCTTTTCCATCCCATGGAATCTTGTTTGTTTTGAAGTTTTGGTAGAGTTTCTGACATCAGCAAGGACTTGAATTCAGGATAACATCACTTGTATCAAGCACAGTAGTCTGGTAATTGTTTGCACCATTTTGAACATGAAAACTTTTCAGTATTTCAGTAATTTAATCCTCCATACCTTTCTTTGCAGCATACACAGCCCGTCTGGGATATGAGGAACACATACCTGGTCAGGTAAATAGTGGAATCTTTCATAATTGTTAATAAATACAAGATTATGCAGGCATCATGTTGTACCAAGCAATTATTAGGCGCATTTTTCATTCTCGAGAAAAAAGGGGATATAATGAATATTCAACAACCACTGATAGTGGCTACTCAATCTAATGCACATCATTTAAATGTATTGTTGAAAAGTTGGCTCCTCCCATTCAAAGATTTTTTTTCTGTGTTAATTTTATTTCTAACACATCTGTGTGGTGAATAGAAGATATGATTAACATTCTTGTCACTCCAAGAATTATATCAGAAAATAAAGTAATATATGAAAGAAATATCAATTATTACAGTTACTCAAATGAGCCATCATCATCATTTCTTTTTTCTGTTTTATTATTTCTACGATAGACTAGGGATTGGAACGAAGAGCTCCAGACAACAAGAGAGTTGCCACGTAAAAATTTACCAGAGCGGCTATTGAGAGAGAGGGCAGTATTCAAGGTGCACAGCGATTTTGTCGCAGCATCTACCAGAGGTGCAATGGCTGTAATAGATGGCAACGTTATGGCAATAAACCCTGGAGAGGACACAAAGTGAGTAGTAGAGCGTTTCTCCGTTAACTACTTGGACGTCGGCTGTGTTTATCACATAATACTTCCTGCCATGCAATACCACGAGCATAAAAATACCTTGTACCAGGGGAATTCTCTGTAATGTGATATATTTGTAAAGATGCTTTAGTTGGTCCGATATAAATATGGAGAATCATTTCAGGCGCCATACATGATTGTATTGAACTTGTGTATTCCTTAATATTCATTTAATTCAGTAGAATTTGTTAGAAATGAAGTAAGTTTTGGAATTTTGCTGTTTTGAGTGCAGATATGCATTTCTTTCTGTTTTGGGGGATTTCAGTTGTCAATGTGCCATGAGCTTGTGTGAGAGGTGACTGCTAATTTTAATTCTTTTATTTCTACAGAATGCAAATGTTCATCTGGAATAATATTTTCTTTAGCCTTGGGTTTGATGTACGAGACCATTACAAAGATTTTGGTGGAGACTATGCTGCATATGTGGCACCTGTAAGTATCCGTACTTAGTTGATTGCATTTGTATGGTCACACATATCGACATTACCTGTACCTTCTACTAAGTTGATTGCATTTGTATTGTCACATGTATCAACATTACCCATACCTTCTTCAGTCTTTCTTCAGTGTTAAACTATCACAAATTCACATATTTAATTCTCTCTCATAGTCTATCGTACTCCAATAGACAAATTTCTTTCTACTTCTTGAAGGTCCTTCTTAAACCTCATTACTGTTTTAACTCTTTTAGAGTAACGACCTTCAAGGAGTGAAGGCCTACAATAATGTTGACTTGGAAGGTCTCTACACCCTTGGTACTGTGGTGGTAGATTACCGTGGGTACCGGATCACAGCTCAGTCCATCATACCCGGTATCCTGGAGAGGGAGCAAGAAGAATCGGTCATCTACGGATCAATAGACTTTGGAAAGACCGTTGTTAGCTGCGAAAAATACAAAGAACTGGTGAGAATTATGCAAACTTAAAGATTGTTTGGCAACAATGGTCTCTGATGGTTACTGATTAGCTCTTTAGAATTGATGTTTGGCTAAAAAGATTCCAGAAAGTACAACTATTCTGCCACAGGACTTGATTAGAAAATTATAGAGATTAACTCCGTCTCAGGACCGAGTCATACCTAACACGGTTTTGGTCAATAGAAACATAGAACTTGAGATGCAAATTAAACCAATGACATCATTAAGAATTATCTTGCTAATTATGTCTTAATGAATTCATTTGTGACATTTCAAAATAGTGAAAGTTAAGTTGCCAAGTATAAATCAAGTGTCAATCAGCTGATATTGTCTTAACTTTTGTTTATTAAGAAGATAAATTAATTATATATGTTATCATTGATATTAATATATCAGCTATAATGTTTTGATTGATAGGTGGATTGATTGATTTATTGATTGATGGATTTATTCATTCATTCATTCATTTTCTAGTTTATTTATCTATCTATCTATTTATCTATCTATCTATGTATTTATCTATTTTTAAATAGTTATCCAAGACAGCTCAACATTTAAAGATTCTACCTCATCCAGTTATCAATCATAAAAGTGAGGAAGTGGAAGTTTATACCTCCATTGAATGCAAGGTAAGATTCTGAAGAAAAAAGGATGAAATACTTCAATTTGTGAATTTTTAATTGAATGATTTACCAAGATAGGGAATGGCAACTATTATTATTATTATTGTGATGTATTATATCCAGGTGACTTTTGGGAAGTGGTTGTTGTTAGGGATTAATGGAGAAAAAATCAGCCTTTTTTTTCTGCAACCTTAAATTCAAAAGGATTTTCCATGCATACCTTCAACCGAGCTTGTTGCCATTGGTCATGAGAAGAGATTAAAAGAAAACATATTATACTGTTCTTTGCTCCTATCTAGGAATACATTATTATTCTGCTTGTACCTTGGTAGTAGTGAATATGGATCAGTTATAATATTAATATTCTATATTATATATATAATTATTACAATATTATTATTCTGCTTGTACCTTGGTAGTAGTGAATATGGATCAGTTATAATATTAATATTCTATATTATATATATAATTATTACAATATTATTATTCTGCTTGACCCATGGTAGTAGTGAATATGGATCAGTTGATAATATTAATATTCTATAGTATATATATTATGGTAATATTATAATGCTGCTTGTACCATGGTAGTAGTGTAGAATGGATCAGTTTATAATATTATTCTATATTATTATATATTTATATTATTATTCTATATTATATTTATACTATTATAATATTATTCTATATTATATATATTATTATAATATTATTATTCTGCTTGTACCATGGTAGTAGTGTATAGTGCATCAGTTTTTGTTGTTTAAAGGAGACCCACCCTCTATCATCATTATGGATGTATGCCATAGAGACAGCTCTCATGAACTACATCCAGAACAGCTAAGTAAGATCTTATACCAATTGGAAGATATCACAGATTTAATGTTCTATCACGCAAAAGACGGAAGACTTGATCAAGTCTAAATATGACATCATCGAGCCACATGTGCTTAAATTGTTTGTTTTTTTAAAATATTTTCCCTGTATAAGCTTAAATATTTTTGCTTTCTCTCAGGGTATTAAGGGCAACGACGGCAGGAATTATATTCTGGATCTGCTTCGAACCTTTCCTCCAGATGTCAACTTTCTACCAAGTAAGTCATTCTCTGTTTAAAGTAGTATGTTGCATTGAAATAAACTAATCAGTCACAACTTGAAATTGGTGTATCTAAGATGCCACTTTTCAAACCGGCTTCAAATCAATCAATCATTCAAGCAACTAATATTACAATATTTAATCGAAATATTGAACGGATGACACCTCAACACATAGTACAGCTTCAAGGTACTGGCTATGGTATCATTGATTCTATAGATGTTCCTTAATTCTCCTGATCGTTCAACATAAACCAATTCAATCTAATTATCTAGCTGTCTTACTACAAAAATACACAGCAAAGAAGAGAATAAGATACACCACTTCTAGTTGTTGATATTAAGAGATAATTAATCAATTTAGAAGTATTGAGCGGAGCTCTGTTATTTCAAGAAGTGACAGATCAGTTAAGATATCTCTGATGTAGTCAGCATTATCTATTGAGAACTTCAGTTTCTATAAACAATGTTAAAATTGAAAATGTTTCTCACTTCCAATAATTGGCAGAGGGATTTACAACTCTGCCAGCTGACCTTTAGTATCTCTGTTTGGTAGAGTTGTTTTTGTCATATATCCTAATCCATAAGAGCATGCACATGTATTAAATGAGTTGGTATTGTCATATCCTAATCCATGAGAGCATGCACATGTATTAAATGTTTCTTGCTTAACCTTTAACATTTGATCATGTCACACTTAGTAATTTGGGGCCCTTGGCAAAATGTATCAGGCTGTCCTCATAAATGTTGTGATAATATTTCTAATGACTTGTGTAAGCTGTGTAGAGGTTGTACATTGGTTGGCAAGAATCTGTTACCAGGTATCACATGTGATGCTATTGTTATGGGGTTTTATAACAAACAAAAAATGACTGTTAGAGAGGTTGTTGGCCTTCTAAATATGTTAACTGTAGATAATATATGCAACATGGGGATTAACTTGATTCCTCCCTTACCTATCATATAATACATATGCTGTTCTATCTACCTAGCTTATAACAACTTTACTGTGGCCCCAATAATCCCTCTCTTGGGTCAGTGCCCACTTGCTTCCAATCTATCATCCCAATTGATGTGACAAGGGGATTGAAATATAATGATTTGTAATGTGGAGATTTTTCTCCATAATCTTGTGCAGCAGGACACACTCTGTGAGTTCATTTGTCACAGATGAGTGGATGACTGCTGACATTAATATTTGTCTTTATGTACATGAATTGCATAGTATCCATGCGTGTGTTCAACAATTATAATTATCTACCCAGAAAAAGTATTACTTAACATTAGGTTGAACTAACTAAGACATCCTTCTCGATTTATTTCTGCCCATATGAAGGTTATTGAGTGAGGAATTTATGCACCTTGTTTGATACTAAAATGTTGTTGCCAAGTCACATTCATGGTAGCATTGAATTAGATGTACAACCTACTATGCTTGTACATCTTGATTATTGCTTATTTAAAATGAAAAGAGACCAGTGAAGCTAATTGATGTAACATGTTGTTATAGGATGTTACCTCGTACTGAATACATAATCAAACTTGACTCAGAACTTTGGTACTTTTGTGTGTCATTATTAAATCCATTTTTGTATCAGTTGCTGTGGTCTTGAGGAAGCAACGTGTACTTGAAATGACAAATGGTTTTACTGCATTGGTGAACAATGTGAACATGCTGAACAATGTGAACATGGTGAACATTGTGTATGTAAATCTTTTGCTTCCCTCCTGATTTGTAGTTGAGGGACAGGAGCTCTCTGAAGAAGTCAAGCAGCTGTCCTTCCCCCGTCAGCATAGACATAAACTCTGTTGTCTCAGGTCGGAACTCATTGAAACCTTTGTGGAGTAAGTTCATGCAAGTAATATGTAGCCTTCTAAAAGTAATTTTTGTTAAGAAAAGTAACAGACAAATATACCGATATGCAATTATACAGTCATAATTCTTTTATTGTAAGTACCAATATACAGATATGCTTTCATAAAATCTTAATTCTTTTATTATTATTGTTAGTACTACTGAAACATATCATGTTTAAATGAAGTAAAATGCAGGGAAGGTGCACATGAGGTATGCAGAGGATACAATGGGAGGTGTAGGGTTGAGGAACAGGGGTTTAAGTGATGTGTGATATGGGGAGGAATTTTTCTCTCTTTGGGTTTTTGCTGTTAATAGCCTTCTCTGAAGAACCTGTGATGTGTCGTAACCTTTTGATATGTAACTGTGTAATATATATGAGAATGTTGATACAGCTTTGTGTGTGATGTTGCATCTTTAGGAACAGGTACACCACATTCATCCGTCATGCAGCTTACATGCTGATGCAGAAGCAGAGCAACACCAAACAAGATGACCAATCAAAGAAAGAAGAACCGTCAGACATCTCTAAGATGGAGATGATCGAGGAACCAGTAGATGACGGAACCAAAGAGGCAGAGAAACTGGAAGAGGTTGCGGAAACTTCAGAGGAATGTAACGAGAAGAAGGACCCAGCAGAGAGAACGGACTCTGGTTTTGAGGAAAATAAAGACTCGAAAGAGAACAGTGTCACGGAAGACCATGTGGATGTTACCAAGGAAACGATGGAGAGTAATTCAAATACAGAAAATACAGCGATAGAATCACCGCAGACCAACGGGCTTGAGAGGTTAATGTCAGAGGAAGAGCAAAAATGTCCAGTGTTGAAGGAATTAGCAGAGACATCCGGTCAAGAGGTCACTGGCAATGTTAATAATGTCACCCAAGAAGCTGCCAAAGCTCTGATATCTCTACCGGCCAAAGAAACATGTAAGTTATGATGGAAGAAAGTGACAGACTACTTGCATTATTTGTTGAAAATAAACCCCAATGTTTTCAATTTTAAGAAAAGTTTGTTAATGGTATGACCTTTTGCTTGGTTACTGGGATTTTGTTTTTCAGTACTGATTCTTCATCAAATATTGGAGGAATCCAGTTCTAAGGATTATTAATGACATGGCTTATTTCTTGGTAAAATGTGGGGTGGGGGGGGGGGGAGGGGTTGGTGGGTCATTTCTGAATTTGCATAAAATACTACAGTAATTTTTTTTTTTTTTTTTGACTTTTGCAATGATGAGACAAATTAATGACTTCCATGGCTCAGAAAGATACCATGTTATGAAACATTCATCTCTGAGCAAAAGAAAATATCCAGTTGTATTTTAAGTCACAAGCACTTGAAATAACCATTAGAAGTTCACTGCTAGATTATGAAAAGCTTGATCAGTTTATCATTACAAGTTTCTCATTCCTGATTCCTGAAACGTTTAGTTGATGCAAACCACAAGGAAGTCATAGCCACTGCTGCTCTAGCTGCTGGTTCGTTGAGTGATAAGGAATTTGATATGAGATTCAATCCAGACATCTACGCAGAAGGAGTAACTCATGCCATCCATGATGTAAGTAACCATTCCCTTGATTCAAGCACCAGCTCCTCACTTATTTGACTTTAGTTAGGTCACAACTCCTGCAACACTAGTAGGCAAAGAAATAGCAACTTATGTATGTGTGTGTCCACCCTTATGCACCTACCCCTGCCCCTCCTTCTGTCTAGCCCCTTTCACACCTCCCCCAGTGACAGACATGAGCTTTTTCAGAGAATTCGCAGAATATCAGTGATTTCTTTTCTACCTCCGAGATTTACACCTCTCAATTTCCGTTTTTTTTAAAAACAGCATTGTATTATTTGATCCGCTGTCGTTTTCATTACCTATGGACATCATCCGACCTGCAGGGGGACGGAAACTATTATCCTAACACACTGTAGCATACGAAAACTGGAGCCTATACCGCAATTTTTGCAAAGTTCCGTGATTTTTTTTTAACCCAGGCTCATCCCAGCAGTGAAGATGTGGGTGTTAAAAAATTGAATGGTTGACATTTAAAGTCCTAATTAGGCAACAAGGCTTGACAAGTGTCATAATGGAAGAGTCATATCAAACACATCATTGTTGATGAACTCTGGTTGGATAGTATTTCTGCTGATGTTTCAAAGCTAATTAATTTTCCTGGCAAGCTTAATATGAGATGCATTTATTATTCATAATTGACTTACTCTCTTTCATCCACAGAAGGAATATTTTGAGAAACAGAAGAATCTGATAAGAGAAGCTGCCAAATTCTTACTCACAACACAGATACCTCTCTTTGTAAGTTTAAACTGTACAAGTATTATGCATAGAATAATGATGTCAAATATAATTTATTAGTCAGTTATAATATAGATAAATTAGTATATGTTTGTGTGACTTGCTGCATGTTACTTCGCAATTTAGGGGGTAATGCTGCATGAAATATGAACTGTGTTATCATTGATCATGTTGATCAATTCATAGGGTCAGTTTGGAAGGTCGAGTGGGGAGAGGGGTGGATTCCCCCTTCTAGTGGGCTTCTTGTACTACCTATAAGTGGGTTTTACCTATCAATCATCATCATGTATCTTTGATCATGTTGGTCAATTTATAGGGTCAGTTTGGAGGGGGGTTGGGAGGTGGGTGGATTCCCCCTTCTAGTGGGCTTCTTGTTCTACCTATAAGTGGGTTTTACCTATCAATCATCATCATGTATCTTTGATCATGTTGGTCAATTTATAGGGTCAGTTTGGAGGGGGGTTGGGAGGTGGGTGGATTCCCCCTTCTAGTGGGCTTCTTGTTCTACCTATAAGTGGGTTTTACCTATCAATCATCATCATGTATCTTTGATCATGTTGGTCAATTTATAGGGTCAGTTTGGAGGGGGGTTGGGAGGTGGGTGGATTCCCCCTTCTTGTGGGCTTCTTGTACCACCTATAAGTGGGTTTCACCTATCAATCATCATGGATATTATGTGAGGGCAGTCTCTATTCTTTTGCAATGATGAGAATATCTTACTGACTTCCATGGCTCAGAAAACCCATGTTAAGAAAAAATATTCACTGAGCAAAATATTTGCATTTGTAGGGACTGTCCATCATTACGGTGCTCATGCATATACTAGATATATGATAGTGATGATATCCCTGGAATATTGGTTGGTCCATAGAATATGGAAACGTAAAATTCCTTACTTACCTATTACCTCAGCACTCATGCTCTGCCTTAGCTGGAATGATCTGGTTACAATTTACCACAGCCCTGACCTAGTGAGCTGTCAGTTTTGGTCTACTGCCCTCACTTCACCCAAGGTTTTCTTGTAGCTTTTCACATTGTCATCTTTAAGAGTCTGAAATTGTCTTCCTCACAAGTTACCATCTGACCCTCTCGTGTAGTAAAGTATTCATTACAAAAGTATTCCTTTGGTTCAAGAGCAATGCTATCAATGTTTTGGCCTTGTGGAAATAATCCTTTCGTAAATGTTCTGGAAATATTTGCCTTCCCTTCAACATTCTGGATCAAGTTTATTCTGAGGCCTGATTTTTGCAAAAATAAAGAATGTGCTCTCACTTCATTCAGATAAGAGAATGCCTGGAACACCAAATTGCTCCCCTGAACGGACAAACTCTCATTGAAATGCTCCACCAAAGGTAAATGGACATGATTATCTTTCACAGCTGTAGTAGTTATTATGTTTATACAGTACTAGTTGTGAGCTCTCTTATCTTTAGTTGTCACATGAACCTATGCATGGAGGTGTGGCCTATTCATGACATAGGACACTATTTGCATATATGTGAACTTACATCAGGAACTCCTTACCTTCTGGACAAATTACTTATGCATTTTCCCGTGCCATCGACACGCAACTCACAAAAAAAACTACCACCAACTATACCGTAGCCTGTCAAGGGCAGCCGGTCTAGCCAGTTCTGTCTGGCCAGATCTGGTGCCTTGGCCTGGTCATTCTTTTCCTTGGATAAATTTTCCTATAGTTTCTTAAAAATCAAGTTTAATCTAAAAGAGATAACAGGTAGCTGTGTGTAATTCCTGACTATAAATCATATCTGAAATTGATAAGTTATGTTAACAGTTTCCATGTGCATCCCTCCCTTCCTTGTTCTGATAATTCAGTTTCTGTATTTACATTTGTCTGTTTTTTTTGTAGAGGGATCAATGCGCGTTACCTCGGTGTCCTGGCTGGGATGGTAGCCAACCTTCCACAACTATGCTACCTTTTTGTGAGTCTTTCATTCATATTTCTTTCATCTTGTTATATTTTTCAAACAATATGGGTCAAGTTGGTAACAGTATCTCCTTGTTCACGCTCTCCCCCCCTGCCCTTTCCACCTTTATCCCATCCCTCACCACTCACCCTTACACAATCTTACTTGATCCACAGATCATCAACTTCACTTTTAATAAAGAAAGCTGACCATAACAACTTTTTGTCTTTTCAGAGATTGGCTGTTACTGAGATGATAATTCGATCTGCTAAGCATATCTTTAAGACCTACATGCAAAATGTTGGAATGATAAACCTAGCAACTGCTGTCAGCCATTTCTTGAATTGCCTTCTGGGCTCAAATCTCAGCTTAGCTACGCCCAAGAATGACGAGGAGGTAAGGACAATGAAAAATGTGTTGAAAGATAAAAGAGTTCATTTAGATGAAAAGATAAACAAACAGGAGTTAGCTTGGTTACAATTAAGTAACAAGGTGGTGTAGATTGGTTTGTACCTGTCAGGTGATGAGGTTTAGGATTTAACAGCGACTCGTTGTTAGTGGAAAGCGGTGACTTTCCTGACGGAAATGCCTATAAATTTGCAGGAAATATCAGAACTAGCATGTTTCTGCATTTCATTATAATTGGTTCTTTGCGTATGTAAAGAGGGTGCGTTGAGAAGAAAGTGCAGAAATATTTAACAATTATTAGTCAGATTCTTTGCACCTATTGTCCAAGAAAGAATTCCCCTGAGAGAAGGGGGAGGGGGTGGGATGATGTGGATACATTCCTCACTCCCTTCTTAGTTCCATGCCTCTTATATCCATAGTTATCTCAATGTATTAATTGATTCTTCAGAAGTGTGTTTATAACCATTCCTTGTTTCTCTGATTATTGAATTTAGTTTTCCAGCAGCCATGGAAAGAAGAAGAAGAATAAGAAGAAGCTGAAGCATATATCTACCCTTGGCTACGGTAACGGCCTTGATATATTACATTGTCAGTGATATTTACACATGGCAATGGTAATGGCCTTGATATAGTCTTGAATAGTCTGAGCATTTTATTCATAGACCAATACAAATTAAAGAAAGAAAATCAATGGTTAAGATTTTGTGTTTTACATCCTGTTTGCTAACGTGGTTGTAAGTTGCACCATTTGGTTGTGGGAATGTATTGCTGTGCACCTTATATGAGGGATCAATGTTTTAACATTTTTAACAGTATATTGGGTACTCTTGTTGGCAAATCTCACAACAAATTGCCATTGCTTGGGCCTCCTCAGATATTAACTATAAAATCATTATTTGCTTTGACAGGAAGTTCAGCATGGACCAACAAAACACCAAGTGACCTTTGGAATAACATCAAACGAGAAGTTAAGGAATATTTTCAATTTAATATCGAATGGTGAGTACTCTATCCTCTTCTTTGGTCTAAGCAGATATCAAAACTAACTTTGAAAGAAGGGTTGGTTAATGAATGAAATATTGGGAATGGAGTTTGTTTTCTGGAAAGTCATTTATTTTAATATGATTAGCCTTTGATTGTTTTCATTGATTCTTCCTAACCTGTCCTTGCACAATCATTAAACTCCAAGATACAGTGAGACATTATGTTCATGGTTCAATACATTTGTTAATTTTACCTTCCCTAACCCAGTGAGGGGACATTCTGTGTGGAATCGGTCGCCAGTAAGTACCACGTACAGAAGGTGACGTTACTTCGAGAGTTTGTGACCAGCGTGGGCATCCAGCTACACCTGAGGGAATATGATTTTGATGCCAAGACCATGTTTAATGAGAGTGATATTCTGAACATGTTTCCCAAGGTGAAACATATCAACCCAACAGCATCGGATGCTTATAACTTCTACCAAAGTGGACAAAATAAAATCCAAGTTGGTGAGTCCTTTGCATGTTATTTCCCCAATAATTGCTGGTAGGGTAAATCATTGCGATGTATCGTATCTGATAATGTATTTGAGGAAGAGTCTATTTGAAGGCACCTTGTCAAAAAGAAATTCACCTGTAATTTTTGGAGAAGGATTTGTATGACCTAACTCAACACTAGCCGTAGTTTTCACCTCTCTCTGTATTTCATGCTCTTTTATCAGGTGCATTTAGAGAAGGCTTGGAGTTGATCAGTGAGGCCTTAAATCTCTTCAACAACGTCTACGGTCCAATGCATGCTGAGATTGCCTCCTGTCTCAGAATGTTAGCTAGGCTACACTACTTGATGGGAGAAAACTCAGAGGTTTGTAACATTTATCAGTTTAAAACAGACTAGTTTGTTATCTGTCTAACAGCTTGATGTTAACAGAATGTTTCTTACCTTATGCACAAGCTTTATAAGTAACTGATATCCACAGTTCACAGATTGGAGCTGTTTGGCATTAGAGTGTTCCAGTGGGGCAAGACAAATTGAAAATGACATTGCCCTCCCCCCCCCCCCAAAAAAAAAGCAGCATGGTAAAGTTGTTTGAAGATGATAACAATGCAATATATTTTATTCTCTCCAGGCAATAGATATGCAACAGAAAGCTGTAATGATGAGTGAAAGATGCAATGGAATTGACCATCCAAACACTATAACAGAATATGTAAGTAGGTTATGTAATTTACATCAGGGAATTGTGTGTGTAATGTAATGAGCTTTGTAATTAAAGTTAGATGCAAGTTTGTGATATTCCTGGAAGCGAAAAGTAAAAACACTGTCTGTTACAATGAATGATCTTCAGCTGTTTATGGTCAACCTTTACCATCTGACATTGACTTAATCATTGGTTTAAGATAAAGGTTAACTATATAGAGGTAGATGATGTGTCAAAACTCTTCAATGTTGCAACAAAGAGGTTCATTTTGTTTTTCATGTCTTTCTTCTTGAGATACTGCAGTAAGAACACATATTTGCCAAGACTGGGACATTTGTATAAAGACTGGGACATTTGTATAAAGACTGGGACATTTTTATAAAGACATCTTATGATCCATTATAATATGTACTCTGTCACTCTATTGTTATCATCTCTATTGTGTCTTCTAGATGCATCTAGCCCTGTACTGTTTTGCAGCCGGTCAAGCTGTTAGCTCTCTAAAACTGATGTACAGAGCAAGGTATCTGGCTCTCATCATATTTGGAGAGGATCATCCAGAAATGGCTCAATTTGATGTGAGTAGAGAATTTTTTTTTATCAGGAAAGGCAATAAGGGGGAGAGGAAGGGGGAGGGGGAGAGGAAGGGAGTTGAGGTGAGGAAACAGGAAATAGTGGAAGATAGAAGAATAATAGAAGAATGTAGGAAAGGAGGAAAATAAAGAAACACACAATTTCTCTAACCCAAACACATCAAGATCTTTTCTTCGTGTGTGTTGTTAAATGAATAAATTATGTTTGTTCCATCATAAATCTTTAACTGTCAAGTTCTCTCTGTTAAGAGCATTACTCATTGAAGTTGTTTGGCTGCATTTTGTCCATCTCAAATTTCACTGTAAGTATATCTGTTTGACTATCTGACCAATTATAGGATTATGCAGCATTTCCCCAGGTATAAGAACATAAGTTTATGGACATTTTCTCTTAGTATTTTGATTCATGTGAATAATGCTGCATGTTAATTGCTACAAGGAATATTAAAGGTATGTAGTGTATGCAGCTATTGAAACTTTATTTCAGTTCTGTCTCCACCCTCTTTTGTCTTGCAGAGTAACATTGGGCTTGTCCTTCATGGTGTTAGCCAGTTTGATCTATCCCTAAAGTTTCTTGAGAAGGCCCTTGAGAACAACATCAAGTTTCACGGTCCCAAGTCACTCAAGGCCGCCCTTAGGTTTGTATTGTTGTCTTTGGTTATTTGTACAGAAAACTTGAGTGTAACATGTTTAGTGTTCAATCTTAGTCTTAAGAAGATGTTATATTCACCACAAGTAAGACTTTGCTGTTTGAATACTGTTTTGCCGTTGTTCTTTTTTAAATTTGACGTAGGTTTATTTTGTAATCAATTCTTTTTTGTTCCTTTAATTACAGTTATCACTTGGTGGCTCGTGTCCAGTCTTGCCGAGGTGATTTTAGGTCAGCTCTGTTGAAGGAGAAGGATGCTTACTCGATTTACAAGGAACAGGTATATCTTGTCTTTTAGTTTCCTTGTATCTGTCAACAGCTCTTATTATTTCCAATTCTGTAATAGTCAAGTAGATGGCAGCAGACAAGAACTATGATTTGAATATGTTACACAGGGAATAATTAACATTCTCAGCCTGATTGCCACAAAATAGTAAAGATAATGTAATAACTGCAAGTTATCTCTACATTAATTAACCCAGATCTATGGACTAGCAGTTTATTTATATCCTGACGAGCTAATTTGTGGATTAGCATCGAGTTCAGGGATTGTAAACTACCTTTTTACCAGTGATTTCTTTTAACACTGGTGTAGTAAGGCGTTAACTTGCTGGTTTGATCTGTAACACATCCTTCTAAGTGTTCTAGTTTTAAAGCTAGTGAATATAGCGATGATTACCTGTTAAAGGGGTCAGTATATTAAAGATTGATTATGAGAAGTCATTTAGTTAAATTGAGATAAACCTGACTTGTTAGATGAACATGTGTTAGATAGAGCTTGTATCTGATTTGCAGGGGGGGGGGGGGGGGGGGAGATCATCTTCTACAGATTATCCTACTGTGAGTGAGGCACATTACTTCAAATGCAGGTAATGACCAATATTTCTCTTTTCTTTATTATGTTTCAGCTTGGAGAAGAGCATGACAAGACCAAAGAAAGCTCAGAATGTCTGACCTACCTGACCCAGCAAGCTGTAACTATGCAGAGAACAGTGAGTAATGTGTACAAGAGTCAGCCTGTCAATCTGAATAGCCAGGTGTATGAATGTATGTATTTTAGACCTCCTGCAAGCAAGAACTTGTGAAGAAGCCATCATTGGCTTATCAAAGCCGCAAGCTGACCGAAATCAGTCTCTTAGAATCATATTTAACGTCCATGATTATGAATTGTCAATTGTCAATAACTCTGTAACTGGACGACTTAGGAGTAAGGTATCTCTGATGCAGGATTTCAAATCACAAGTCCAGAATAGCATGTTACTCTTTGTGGTTTAAGTGGGTAGTGCAGTTACCAAGTTCCTTAACCTGTGTACCAATTATGTTGTGATAGTGTGTGAGGCAGACAGACACAGGGGCTGTTCAGGAATATAATGTCTTAAATAAGGAACCAAGATGATCACATGATTGGTTACCATGGCAATCAACACAACATGGTATAAAATGAAATAATGATTATCGTTTTTGTCCTGTAGATGAATGAGCTAAGAAAGAGTGGACCTCGTGCGGCCATGCGCCCCATCCCTATCACTCCACCAGCCCCGTCCAGTGTCTTGGAGACTCTGAACATCATCAATGGCATCTTCCTGATTCCGATTAGGTAAGTGATACTCCATCACGTAAGAAATATCTACAAATCTAGCAGCTTGGTATCACGAAGGTAGTCAGCTAAGTGTAACATACTCCAGATAAGAGTGTTTCAATTGATAATCAACATGAGATGTGACAGAGGAGGTACTCGCAGAACGATCTTTTCTACCTCGGGACAAAAACTATTATCCTAACACACTGTAGCATATGCAAACTGGAGCCTATACCACATTTTTTGCAAAGTTTTTTACCTTGATAAATATCTACAAATCTAGTAGCTTGGTATCACTAAGGTAGTCAGCTTTTTTACCATGATAATAGAGATAGTACTGATTATTTGTACTGCCTCGTTATCTGTCGAAAACACAATCGTGGGACATTGACACAACCAAAAGGCAGCACATGGGACAGCCAAAGAATGAGATGTAAATAGAACAAAAGTGCATGTTGAATTATTCAAAACAGATTTTTCTTCAGAGTAGATTTGAAGGACAGCTTAGGAAGGGTGGGGTAGGGCCCTTGAAAGGAAACTGGTAAAAGTATTTGACCAAGAAAAGTTTGTTAAGTTCATTTATTTTAACATCAAGCTCTCTAACTTTTATATTATTAATTGAAAACAGATGATAAGCAGTCTAATCCCAATATCAGAAAAAAAACTGTTGTCTCCTTTGTTTCTTTTTGTACTAAAAGATCTTAAGACAAAGCTGTTTAAACTCCTTCCTTCATTCAGTTCATTTAATTTATTCATTAGGGATTTAACAATTCCTTGTTGGGTAGTGTTTTTGTTTATTTTTTTTTAAAGAGAAGCTTATGGTCGGATGAAAATTTTTGACATACAATTTTTTTTTTTTTTTACAGTGGTTTGCGAGTTGCACAAAGGTCTGAAGCAGCGCCGCCTTCCCCGGTCCCCAAGGAACTACCTGCCCTCCCAGATAGCAGTGTGGATTCTTCCAATCTTGATAAATCCAATGCAGAAACAGAAGCTACCATTCCAGAAGAGGAGCCTAAGAGATGATATTTTGCAAACATTTAATAACAAGAAGATTATTTTGTGCAGATTCAACTAGTTTAGGATTATCTTACTACCGGTGCTACAGCTTTATCAGTTTGTAACATCGTCACAACTTTTAAGGAGCGGAAGAATATAAAATAATTAAAAGAGCGTTCCAGTTTTATGGGGCTGTAAATGTTTTAACCAAAAGCAGATTGTATTTTGATCAAGTCTAATGTACAGTCATACTTTAGGGTGAAAAAAATAGCAGAAAACAAAAAAGAAGAAGAAGAAGAAAAATGATAATTAAAAGTGAAGTGGATTGTGTGTGTTACCCTCCCAGAAAATGTTCTCATAATCTTTATAAGTGGCATTAATAATGACAGTTAGCCATATATACATGTGCCTAATATGTTAACATGGTATCAGTGTTCTGTAAAGTAGCCAGTACTTCAGGCTTTTTGCTAAGCAATAACTTTGACAATTTTATAACAAGCCATACTGACTTTTGAGGTGCTGTGTACCCGTTGTATGTCAGTAATAACATTTATTGCTTGGTGTGTAAAACTGATGGCATTGTTAATGAATCATCGGAGAGTGAAAGTTTTAGGGGTGAGTGTGTTGGAGAGGGTGTGGGGGGGGGATGGAAGGGTTGGTTTGATGTAACAGTTAAATAGATGCATCGGTCAGACATGTTCAGGGGGGGGGGGGGGGGGGAATGTATAAAGCCATTCAAGTTGTTAGTGCTGTGCTATTACCTATCATTGGTACAGTGTGAGGTTGACCAGAATAAAACTAATGGTCATTAGTATTGTATAGTAATAATAATAATATTACAGTGTATGATTCCTAGCTATACCTACTACAACCATACTCATTAGGTCTTCCATTCTAATTTCTACCAAGTTTATTTGTATGTTTACACCTCAGACTTTCAGTGGTATTGCATGTTTTGTGTAAAATTAAAGAGCAGATCAAGATTGTATTGAGATGTGAAAAGCAGTTCTTGAGTGAAAGTTGCAGAACGGGGAAAGTCTTCAAAAGAATAATTCCACCCTAAACGACTATCTGTTTCTTTGAAAATAAACCTAGCAATAGTATCCTTTCATTGTTAGAGTAATAAGAATTGAATGCTATACTTGATGTAACCCGGTACACTTGATATAACCAGGTATACAGGATATAACCCTGTACACTTAAAATAACCGGGTATGCAGGATATAACCTGGTACAAAAGAAATATCCCAGTACACAGGTCATAACCTGGTACACAGGTCATAACCTGGTACACAGTATATAACCGGGTATACTTCATATAACCAGGTACACAAGATATAACCGGGTACACAGGATATAACCCGGTATACTATACATAACCTGGTAAACTAGACATATCGGGCTATATTCGATTTAACCTGGTATATTTGATTTAACCTGGTGTCCTTGATATAACCCGGTATATTTAATGTAACCTGGTAAACTTGATATAACCTTTGACCATAGTATGCCTTAGAATGTTTCAGTTTATTCCAAAGTAAACGTGTTCAGTATAATACCAAAGTCAACCTCCCTTTGTATTGTAAATACCCTCGGCTATTGGAAAAAGAATTATCAGATACAATATAGGATATATTATATTCTTTTATAAGATATATTATCACAGGATATATCATAGGGTATAGTATCGCAGTAGATGCTTAAAATAGCACCTTGACTTCACATCTTAATCCGAAACGTTCCATGTGACTAAAAACTCACAACCAAAAACCAAACACAGCCACATCCTGATGCTTTGCATTACATTAATATGCTTTACCCACCTCTCTTGTCTCTCCAAGTGGAAGCAGTGTGCTAGATTTGATCATGTGAGAGTTCCTCATGCATATGCATAAGATTCATTGTGCTTACTAACTATGCTTGGTATTGGAAATAGATGTTGAATAATAAATGTCGATCATTTCTGTTTCTAGTTAAATATTTTTCAAAGAAAAAGACAAAAAAAAGATAGTGAAGGTTACAAGTGTTTTGTTTAGAGAAATTAACATTTTACATGTTGTAAGGGAAAGGATAGTGGATAAGTTTGGGAAGTGTTTAGGTCTTCAATTCTTTTTAATCTTTCTTATATTGAAAGCATCATATTGAATACGTTATCTTCCAACCTTTACTAAGAGACATTTGAGAACCTTTCCTTTCTTGTCTGTTTATAGTCAATAAAGTTTATTTGTTTTGTTACATTCTTTAAATTTAATTGTTTAAACTATGTATGCTGACTTTGTTGTATTGGTGACCTAATGCTTTTCAACTGACCAAAACAAAAATAGCTTGTTAATTTGATTTGGTTTTCTTTAGCTTTGGTGTAGGCTCTCTGTTTTCCTCCCCCTTAATGAAGATACTTGGGCTCGGACTTGTGGTGGCTGTAAAATTTGGGTCTACTTTTTTACACATTTTGATAGGCTAAACTTCATGGTAGCAAATACTTGGTTTCTTTATCATTTGCACAATTGTTTGACATAGCACAATTATGTACAGCCATGCGCAGTGTCCATGCCATATGTACACGCTATATATGTACATTGTGACATATGTATTGTATCTGCTTCAACACTTTGAAGGGTGACAATGATAGAAGTGATCTATCCTGAATTGTGATTGGTTGAAAGAGAGAGAAACATCAAGAACTGACCAATCCCGAAAGCAGAAATAAAACTTGCACCATTCCAAGACAAGAAAACAACAGTGCAATTAAATTATATGTTACCATTAAGAAACTTGATTTGAAAGCGACTCCTTAAGGTTGTGTCCTTAATAAAGTCTTCTTTGATTGTATGATCTAGTGATGATGTAGAAGAC
>JAIPMN010000535.1:0-48616 GCA_020650975.1 Apostichopus californicus
CACAAACTGAGCAAAGGCGTAACAATAAAAAGGAATTTCTTTAACTTGGTCTTATAAGTTAACAACAGAAGTTAAATTTCTACTAACCAAGGCCAGAGAATTCTAATGATATAGGCCAAATTTAATGAGAGAATGATCGCTGTTAGACTGCATTGGAGAAGAAGTAATTAAAACAAGGAGATTTTTATTAGAACTGCTGAGACTTCTGGAATTAGGGAGTGATAGGGATGTAGAAGTTCACTGAAGGAGGAGAGTCTGATCTGAATATTTTCAAAGAGTTTGATTGTTTTCAAATATTTTGGGGAAGGGGAAGGGGGTCATACATAATATCTAATCAGAGTTAAATTATTATATAATATAATAAATTACTCTGCAGACATTAATTAACAACACATTCTGTATAACTATGTAAAGAAATTTGGTCTTTAGCTTTATAGAGTTAATTTCTAGAACCATGTTCATACACAATGTATGATTTTACATAGTCTGATAAATGTTTTCAAAACGATTGACAAATCAATCAAAATGGATTGATTCAATTTAAGTTTGATGAGTTAATAACATTACAATGTTTTTTTAAATTACGAAAAATGCCCACAAAGGTTGATCAATGGCAATCACTGTATTTTATCGGGACTGAGATCCTGAATTTAAAGTCCAGGTGTTTTGTGTGCTGGTTGGTGTGCTGGTTGGTGTTGTGTGGTGGTTGGGTTTCTGTGTGGTGGTTGGTGTTTTGTGGTGGTTGTTTTCTGTGTGGTGGTTGGTGGTCTGTGTGGTGGATGGCATATGTGTGGTGGTTGGTTTCTGTGTGGTGATTGGTATCTGTGTGGTGGTTGGTTTCTGTGTGGTGGTTGGTTTCTGTGTGGTGGTTGGTGTTTTGTGTGGTGGTTGGTTTCTGTGTGGTGGTTGGGTTTCTGTGTGGTGGTTGGGTTTCTGTGTCGTGGGTGGGTTTCTGTGTGGTGGTTGTTTTCTGTGTGGTGATTGGTATCTGTGTGGTGGTTGGTTTCTGTGTGGTGGTTGGTTCCTGTGTGGTGGTTGGGGTAATTAGGCGACAATCTTGCATCATGGTTTTGATTATCCGATTGGTTCATCTCCCGAGTTGTTTTAGTCTCAGAAGTTGCAGCAGTATTCTTTACAACAGAGTTCTATTTTTTGTATTACTTGTTATTTAATTTTCTATAATCATCTACTCTCATGTACATTTCATATGAATTTTTATCATTATATATTGTGTTGTATTGGAACAATTGGTACTTGTACTACACACATAATCCAATGCATGCCATATTTCAATTTCTTTTCTTTCTTTTTTTTTCTTTTTTTTCTTATTCAAATTGATGTATCTTTATGTTTGATGAAGTTTCTCCCATCAAATTGTTAAAAATACATGAAATTCAATATCAAATGTGGAAAGACAATTTGTCCCAATATATGTATTATAAAGACCAACATTTGAGTGGAGTCCTGACACAAGTGTCTAAGAACTACTGTGTCTGTTATTGTCACACACAAATGCACTCCTGCCCTCCCCTCCCCCAACCAAACTTCACAATTAACATAAATGTGTTGGGAAAATATTTATTCATTGTGTGTTTAATACAGATTCAATGTTTGGGGAAAAAAAGCACTTTTAGAGGGCCAGCATGAGGCACCTTATAATTACAAATGTACAAATATCACATAAAAATTATATGAATTATATCATCATATGTAGAGCATATGCCATGGAATACTGTATCTTGTATATCAATGTGTTACTATGCCTACCTATTGTCCCGATTAACTACGATTGTGTCATTTTTGATAAACAAACTATATAGTCCTGGCAGCAGACTAGATTGTCCTAAGTTTATATAAAGGTCTTTCTAATTTCAGATTTATCACTGACCCGTTTGGAAGCATGATACAATTCTTTTCAACACAAACATGATTAAATTATTGTATTTACAAGGTTTCGTGCGTTAAATGTAAAGGTTTATCATTTGTGGCTGAACTACATTATTTAATCACCTTTTGCCAAGAAAAGTTTGGGGAAATAGTGTTAGACCAGTAATAACTGCTCTTCAGAGGTTAGGGGGTTTCAACCTCCCCATAGACCCATTCCCATAGACCCCTTCCCATAGACCCCTTCCCATATACCCCTCCCCATATACCCATCCCCATAGACCCCCTCCCACATGAAGTGATGTTCCACTTTTCAACCAGACACGTTATAACCCTAATTGCTACACAACATAACCAAATGGCGACACAATGAACAGATGCATAGCAGTTCTTTGCATATTTATACAATTTTTCATGAATCTTACAATTAATATGTCAATCCCAAAGGTAAAAGCAAGGCTGTATGCTGTTGGTGCAAAAACATCACAAAAGTCCCACAAGCTGCTCACAGAAAAGTGGATAATTGCTTTCTTAGAGGTTGGGAGATGGGATGGGGAGGGGGGTGCATTTCAGCTGGGATGACTTCTATATTCATAGACAAGAGATCAGATAACAAAAACATCTTTTATTTCCATCTGTGTCATTTTATATTTCCCATAGTTTATGTATTAAGCAAATGATTTTATAATGCAAAAATGACAGATTCTTGAAAGAAAATATACCAGAATGGAATAAATGAAGGCACTTTTGTTACAGTATATTTCCATTAATTGACTGAAGAGTTGCATATTTCAGCTCCATCACCATATAAAATCAAAATAACTAAAACATTTTTGCACAAATGGTTCCCCCGTGAAATTTCTTAAAAGTTGGCTACTTTCAGGCACATCCTCCTCAATAAATACCAAGTAAAAAATTTAAAAACTTTAATCTTATTCTCTTGCATCAGACACCAAAGTTTACTACAAACAGTAGTTAACAACTAAATTTCTTCTCATCACGAATATACTAATCTTGAAGACACCATTTTTGGAGGAATACCTCACACGTTATGGTTAGCTACTTGCAGAAGACGATGTGAAGACCAACAAAAGACACAGCTCTACTTAAGCTCTGGTTGAAAATTATACATTTCAAAAAATACAACTTTCAATATTTAGTATGATGTGAACTGATTACTACTGGCAGATGTAATGCCAGTCCTAGACACCAACATACAGAGTGACAGTGGGGGGGGGGGGGGTCCACACCCATCTATTTAGTATGAACTCCAAAGGGAATCCCTATGACATGGTTTTCAAAGGCACAATTGCAAGGACCATTGTTTGTATGCTAAGCAAGTTATTTAATCCACATCAACTGACTGCAGTGTAAGATGTGACCTATGTCATGTCACAAAGGTAAATATGCACATAAAAGTACCAGATTGATCAGTATGGCAATAATGTTGATGAGATGCACATCTGGCTTTTTGAGGTTAAACATACAGTCAGTGCTTCAAATGTAGCCAGTCGTAGACATTTAACATCAAAGTATGGTTTCAGATGTGTTGAATCCCTGAGATTCATTTTGTCAACTGTTCTTGAAAACATGCTGTAGGAAAATTAGGGGGTGGGAGAGGGGGAGGGGGAGAGGGGAGGGAAGTATGAATTTTATGGGATTATCTACACTTTTCAAATAAAATATTTTTATCTATACAATAACAAATCTACAGTGGAAGACTTTCTATGTTATTAAACTAGCCAAACAGGCAGTGGTTGTAGAACACCTCCCCCCCCCCCCCGCCAAATGTGACTTAATGTCCTCCATGAATCCTGGGGAGCTCTTGGGGTGCCTAAGTAGGAGAAACTATGTAATACATATAGTACCAAACAGGTCCATAAAATATATTCAATGAGAAGGGGTGTCACATTGTGTCACATATAGTTCTATGTATGTTATTTTGCAGTAGTATCTATACTAAATTTCCAAAATGCCACACATTAGAGTACAATTACAAATCCGTGGTGGCAAATAGAGTACAGTTAAAATACCAGTATGAGTACAGACTTATCTAATAATTAAAAAAAAAGAGTGGAAAATTAAAGAAAAGAAAGAGAAAAGAAAATGATAACTATTTTCACCCACCTCCTCCCTAATATCTCTGGAATAAACATCTTAATATTTTAAAAATATTTCTCACTTTAACAAAACTTTCTTTTACCATAGAATCGATAATCAAAGCATCACATTTCTTGAAAACATTTTCTCCGATAGCAAAAATATACAGGATTAAAAAAAAAAAGGGAAATTAATAGGATTTTGTTGCACATCTTAAGGGAAAACATAAAAGTAAAACAGAAATGTACGTAGGGAATGAAAAAATTGCAAGAATCTGGTTACAGAAATAGAGAAAGAAAGTGGAATGGATTAAGTATGTACAATAGGATAGATTGTTTACTATGAAAGGAATATTTACAAAATCAACACATAACAAAGAAGATTTAAATAGATGCTGTTTTATTTCCCCTACAAAAGCTTCCTTTTGATGTCACCAGCAAAGGTCACAAGTAAAATGTCGCATTTAATAAAATTCTGCCAAATCTCTTTAGGCCAACTAACATAGGAGAGGAACAGGGCTACATGGAGCACATGGGCAAGGACAACAGAATGCACTAGTACTCCAAAAGTTTTATTGGTCAAATTTCTTTTCCTCCCAGTTTTTTCTTGAGTACAGCTATTTAAACTTCAGCAATGACAATAGGCATGATGCAATTAATAACATGAAAATTAATATGTGATTGTCACTGACATGAGACAGCATTTGGTTCATCATATTAGCTTACAATGAAAGTAATATGTGCTGCCTGCTGTATTAATAGGGTATCTGTATTAAATACATGTTGGAAAAGTTGAGTCAGTTGATCGTGATACTGTAGTAACTGTGTAGAACCAATGACTGTATTAAACAATATACATATATGCACATCACTGCAAAAGTATAAATTGTAATATCAAATACATAAACTTTGCATAATAAAATCAAACACTACTAAGCATTGAGACTCTTTGGATGGTCAAAAAATCTTCATAAAAAAACAAAATATTAGAAATTCATTCTTACAAAAAAAGTCTGTACAAATCTTCGTTATTTTGACATTTTTTTTTATATGAAATGAAATTCAGTTTTTTATGATTCACAATTTGCTTGTACAAAATTTCACATTTCACAAAGAGTTTCATTGCCATTTGTACCACCAGCACACCATGAGGACTGGGAATAGTTATGATTAGGCAACTACAGTACAATCCACATAATCCAGGCTTCATCACATGCTTTTAAAAGGAATAATCCAGTACAATGTGAGACTTCAACACTGTTAGCTGAGATTCCCTATCTATGTCTTGTCCCTACTCAAGATTAATACCTTGATCCTTCCCTGAAGTGGATCACAATAGGTGGGCTGTAATGTCTTAATAGCAATCCTGTACTCTCATGCAGTAATCTTCTAGATGATTTTTTCTTGAAGACCTGGTACATTTGGAATGTTTGTTTAGCTGTCAAGGTTCTCTGTATTTAGAATTTCATCAAAATGCAACTTTTATGTAAACTTTGTTTCCTTTTTCTTTGAATTAATGAGTTAATTATTATAAAGAAAAAAACAGAAAAATTTTCTTGCAACGTAAACTGCTATAAGGATGTGGTTTTGACCTAAATATGCAGAAAAGTATTTTTATTCAGCAATCAACTTCAGCCACCAGAAGATCCCATAATGTATTAACTGGTGTCATTATATTACCATTTACTCCTCTTAAGGTGTATTGTCTTGAGTTGTCTTATCTTGTCCATTTTTGTGTTTGAATCTATAAAAGTATTGTATAAATTTATGCAAAGTAGTATGTACATTGCTTAACACACATACAGAAAAGGAGTCATTAAAAAATACTTGTAAAAAGGAAGTCAAATTTGAATGATAAGGGCTCAAGTGTCATTTTTAATGAATGACACGGTGGTTATAATATCATTCATCATTAATACCAACTAACACACTGACAATACTTCAGTGCAACAATGAAACTTACTTTTTATTTTGATTCAACAGACAAATTACACATGTTTATTATTCCAGCTAAATAAAACAAAAAAATATATATGTATATATTATAAAACCACTAGAGTTGCCATTTGGAAGAACTTTTTTAAGGCCCTGTTAAAAACAAAAAAGAATTATACTTTATGAGAAACAAAAAAATCCCTGAAAATTTCCATGTGCTAACAAATTGGCAAATATTCAAACATAATTAGAGATGATTGTTATTGTCAATGGAAGATTATTGGCATTTGCATAAGTTGTCTGAACTCATGAGGGCAAGCCTAAAACTATTGTCTACTGTGGCAAGACTTTGTTTACATTTCAGTCAATATCATCTTCTCAAATTTGGACAAGATGGGGAGAGGGAGGGGAGTACATCCATCAGCAGTTAAAGAAACTTTCTCAACACATCTTGTACAATATTTGTACAATACATGAGACACATGGGCACAATCTTCTAAGCTATAATATTTTATCAAAGTTAAAACTTTTTGTAACCTAGTATGAAATCATAAATGATTACCAACAAAGTTATATACATGAGGAGTAGATTTAAAATTTTAAAAAATGTCACAATCAACTCTTTTCTCATTAAATTTGCTGTAGTTATCTTTTTTTATCCTATTAAAATGTAAGCAACTTTTCATTGTTTACTGCAATTCAATGACATAAACCTTAAGAACTGTACTCTTTACATACCCCTAGTATTAAACACAAAGGTGTCAAGAGAACTACTTGGTATGTTTTAAAGTTTTTTTTCCCTTTTTCTTTATTCCTATTATTTTACATTCAAAATTGAAAGTGAGACGGTAATGTTTAAATCAAAATATCCTTCACACTGTTCTTCCAAAACAAACCAAAAGAAAAAAATATATGAAAAGATATTAACAATTCTCTATCTCTTGTTAATCCTCTATTCATAAGAGTAATATATACAAACAATATCATGTAAACCTTTTGTAACACTGGAGCAACCAAAGATCTACTTTAAAGTTTTTACTACACTATCTACACAGTGTTATTTGTCTAAATATTTCCCAATAAAAGTTATAAACTCCCAAACACACATTTATTTTTTCACCCCATATCCCATATTTTTTTTATTTTTTTTTTATGAGATCCCTTTTACCAAATTATTTGATATTTATTGCATTTAAGTAGTACTGATTTAGTAAATTCATTCCATCACAAAAGATACAACCAAAATAGAAAACATTTTTTCCCAGAGTGAATATTTTCTGGTCACTCTTGCAAAAACATGTCACCTAGTCGATTCGAAATAAAACTTGATAGGTTGATGGCTTTCACATTTCATTACTTTCTCTTGGACAGTCTGAAGGGTATTAATTGAATATTGACTATAAAACAATCATAATTTAACTCAGTCTTGAATAATTCACCATAATGCTGAAGTAACTTGAATCAAACTCAGATTTGTAGTTTAGAGACTCAAGGCTAGATATAAACAACCTCCTGAATCAACAGACTGCAGTTGAAATCCACTTCCCCATGACCCCCCCCCCCAACACCCCCCCCCTCACCACCAAACATGATAAAAACTGTCATGAGGAAGGCATACTGGACTATCCACTTTTCTTACACATCAAAATATTGCTAAGTAAAGCCAAAAACTCTTTCAATAATCTTGTACGTTGTCTGACTCTAACACTAATCAATGAAGTACAGTATTTGTGTTACATACTGAATATAAACCCAACTCCCCCCTCCCATCCCATCCCCACACCTTTTCACCTCGCCTCCTCTAACCTTGTACGCCCAATATCTTGGCAGCTGAGTCGGCAGATTCAAGTATCTGGTCCATTGTTGACGAATCTTGAATTCCAAGCAAATCTTTGATGATATCAGAATTACAACCAGTCATGTCCCCCTCAACTACCATCCCTGTGTCATCACTAGCCGATGACTGGATACTTGAATAATTCCAACTACCATCAACTGGCATTCCATCAACACCTGCATCTCCTGAGCTAGCATCCAACTCTTCTTTTATAAATAATTGTCCATTTGAATAATGGACGTTATTCTGATAAGGAGTTAGAAGCTGTGAGACACTGCTAGAGTGGTCAATGTGACCCTGCCGTTTGGCTTTCAAAGAACCTAATTTAGGAAGAATATTTTTGATCTTTTGTTTAGAGATCTTCTTACTGGGAGTGACGACATGGTTGTTCAAAGGTTTTTTGGGTAATATTTTAACTACTGCAGGTGCCAAACCAACATTCGTGGAATATGAAAACAGTACCTGTGAAGAGCTTGGGTCAATCGTAACTTGTTTAGGAGGACTACTGCTGGATGAAGGTGCTTTCTGAACACCAGGTTCTGACACCTTCCCACACCCTGTGATACTCATCACGTCCTCTTTCCTCTTGCCATGTAACTTCATAATGTGTCGCTGGCAGTTAAATTTTGTAGTGAAGGTGGCTGAGCATTCTGTGCAGTTAAAAGGATGTTCAAGCTGATGAACCTTTAAGTGACGACACAGAGTTAGCTCACTCTTGAACTTCTTGCAACACTGGTCGCAACTAAATCTTGCTCCCTTCTTTCCTTTCTTTCCAGAAAGGGTGACTTGTGGTATGACAAGAGAGGCAGCACCTGACAGATCACCTACCATGGAGAGCATCATTTGACCATCACCGGCAGCAGTTGAAACCTGGGAGTCGCTATCAGAGTTCTCACAACCGTCATCCTCGGAGATGTTTCTATCAGAGAATGCTTCATCAGAAGGCAAACTATCTGGCTCTTTATCCATCTTCAGAGAAGTTTCTGGCAACAATTCCATCTTTTCAATAAGAGTACTGTAACCATTAAGCCCATTTTCAACTTTTACTAGAAATGGAGATGCTCCACCAGTTCCAGGGAATGTACTCTCTGATTCATGATATGACACAGGCTCCATCAACTCATCCCCTCCTTGATCCATGTAACTGTTATTGGTATGGACAGAAGATGAATCTTCATTGTTCGTTTCTTCCAAGAGCTGATCAATTGGTTCCATGTCGACCTGAGACTGGGAACCAAAGAAGAGTTGGTTCCGTTTCTTGGTTCCCTCTGGAACGATACCAGAAACAGATGATGACAAGACTGGGTCATACCCTTGCTGGATCTTCTCTATGAGATCCTTGTTATTGACAATCACATCAGGAGCTTCCATATATTCTTTGGGGAATGGAACCAGTGGATGATCATCTTTGTAATGCTTCTGTAGCTTTCTTCGAGTCGAGAAAGCCAGTTCCCTGCATTCCTTACACTTGAAAGGATCCTTCTGAAGGTCACTAACCTCCACTTCACCTTCTTTCTGTCCCTGGTGACGCCTATTGATGTGGCGCTCGCAGTTGGACTTGGTCGAGAATGTTGCTCCACAATGAGGACATTCATATGGCTTCAGCCCAGTGTGAGTAATGAGATGACGCCGGAGGGAACTGACCCATGGAAACTTTCTTTGACAGTATGGGCATGTCTGCCTGCTCTCTAACTTCCCACTCCTTGAGAATTTCATAAAATCATCTGCATCACCTTCCTCTTTAATCTGGTGCTGATGATCTCCATGGACATTCTCAGAATCTGCCTTTGATGTATCAATCACAAGTTTCCGCTCCTGGTTTATCATTACATCTTCTGCTCCATCTGCATCATCGGACATCTCAACATTCTTGTTAAGCTGAGATGGAGGCTGCTCTGCAAAGTTCTGCCTGTTCACCTGAGGAGACATGAAGTGCTGAAATTTATTGGAGTCTGTGGCAGCAAGCATCTTTGAAATACTGGACAAGTCCACATTAGAATCTGACTGATGACTGGATGCTGAAGTCTCTGTGTTACTACTGTCCACCACATCAGTTTCTCTCAGATTTTCTCCCATGGTTCCCTCTTCTTCCTTTCTTTGCAAACAATTTTTTAGGATGCTGATGTGGGAGTGATCCCTGTTTATCAACTTCAGTTGCATAGGAGTGACTCCACTCTTTATTTCCCTCTGATCAGAATCTTCTTCTTCACAGTGTCTCTTGATCATGTGTTCATCAAGACTTGAACTCTGGGTGAAGGCAGCAGAACACATGGAACACCTAAATGGCCTCTCCCTCGTGTGTGACCGAATGTGAGTTTTCAATCTGCTTCCTTTCTTGAACAATCGTAGGCAATGGGGGCAAACAAGTGAATCTAGACGTGGGCTATAAAATTTTCTGTATGGATCTTTGTATCTCATGGCTCCTTCGGCATTGTCTAAACCACCCTCGGCAGTAGTAAAAGCTCCTCCTGCACTGCCAACATCAGGAGAGTAATTTGAAGTTGAAGGTATATCTGGAGACATGAAGGAGGGAAAGCTCACTATTTTAGGAAGAGACAAATCTAAGGGTTCCTCTTGGACACCGGAGGACTTATCTTTGTAAATACCACTGACATACACCGGAACAGGGCGTGGCAGTCTTGAGAGATGAGTCTGATTGGCACATGGTGAATCTTCAAAAGTATGTATTTCTTCTTCAAGGGGCTGTAAGGTCTGGCTGATATCTTCTTCTTTCTTAATCTTGGATTTTTCTTCCTTCTGATTAAGGCTTTGCACATGCTGCTGAATCTCACTTGAACTAAGATGACGATGCTTGCGTAACATATGCCTCACACACTGGTTTTTCTTTGAAAAGTTCATATTACATTTGATGCATGCGAAGATCTTACTGGGTGACTTTTCATGAATTCTCATGTGGTTTTGCAAATCTCTGAAAAATTTGAAGTCCCTGTTGCAGATTTTACAAATGGTATCTGGGGAACGAAACTGCCCTTGTTCAGGCAATCGCTGTAGAGGATGGTGCTGAATGTTAACATCAATATCAAGTTTTGAAAGCTTTGCATGACGCTTCTTAACATGTCTTTCGCAATTTGCCTTGGTAGTAAATGGGAAGCCACAAAGTTTACAAGAATAAGGACGTTCCCCACTGTGGGTTCTCATATGGCGAACAAGGGTACTTTTATCAGCGCTTGAGTAATCACAAAGCATGCACTTGTAAGGAGTCAAACCCATATGGCTTCTGACATGTACCTTTAGAGTACTGCGAAATGGGAAAGCCTTGCTGCAAAATTTACAAACATGACTAAACTTCTGCCCTGATGAGCCATCATTCCAGCCATCACTGTCTTCTGTCATCATCCTTTCTCTTTCAAGTTCATCTTCATCAATATGACTATTGGCTGAAGCAAACTCAGCAGGAGTAAGCATGCCAACTCCCACATCACCAGTGACTGGTTCAGCATCTTGCCTCCTGGACAGTGGCCCATGAGCTTTGGCCACATCACCAATCATCTTGCTTCTATCTTCTATTTCGACAGAGGGCTTTTTTGGAGCCCCACTGGCCATCTCTCCTTTAAGTGGAGAAAAACTTTGAGGAAGAGGTCTACCAGATCTACCAGATACTTCCCTGCTAGCCTGTTCAAAATTTAGAATGGGGAATCCTTTCCAAAGACCATCCCTATTAACCATATGATGACTATTGTTTGCATAATTAGAAGATCCTGCCGTTTCCAAATACTTATTGGACAAAGTGCCACTAAGTTGAGGTGAGCAGTTCTGTGGACAGCTGTCTTCACATTCGTCAGAAGGCTGGAGACTAAGAGCATTCATGAAGCTATCTTTTGGACTTTTAGGCAGATCGATAGTTGCTTCATCATCAGCGGAAGCAGGCTCATCTTTTATAATCTTTCTGTTTGTGCCTAACACCTTCTCCGGTCCATGCAAGGATTGTTCACTACTGCCTCCATGGACGGAGGAAATATGAAGATTCAAGGCAGCCATGCATGGGAAGACTTTTTTGCATTTCAAGCAGACACTTGTCCGCACATCTCCATTCATGTTCAGAGAATTTTCTTCGCACCAAAGCTGAGCAATGTGTGGAAATTTTGTTGTTGAGAACTCAGCAGCACATAATTCGTCAATACCAGATGACTTCTTCAAAGGACTACCCCCAGAGGATTTACATGTTCCATTCCCACCAATTGCATCTTTTTTGTGAACCTTATACAAGTGCATACGTAGCCCTCGTTGATTGCGGAAGCTAAGATTGCAAAATACACAGTTGAGGGTCATGTCTGGGTGAAAAGTCATGTGGGTTTCAAATCCAATGCGGCATATAAAGGACTTGTGGCAAACTGGACAGTTCATATCACTACCAGAGGACATCCCATAGGGATGCAATCGCTTGGAATCCATTCTAGCTCTTTTTGGGGGTGAAAGAAGAGACAAGCTGAGGCTTCCTGCAGCTTCATCACCCTTGAAGCTCTCTTGGGGTCCAGCGCTCTTATCAGTCTTTTCTTGTTCCTCTTTGGAACCTTTCTCATGTGTCCTCAGATGCCTGTTCATGTTCCCATTGGTAGTAAAAGACATGTCGCACATGGGACATTGAAATGGTCTCTCACCAGAATGGATGAGCATGTGTCTATCTAAAGAGCTTGCTGAACTCAACTTCTTACTACAGATGTTACAAGTGTGGCTGCTGGCTTCATTATGGCCGCGAATGTGGACGGTGAGATCCCGAGGATTGTCAAAGATCATTTGGCACAGTTGACAGATGAAATCTTCAGGGGTTTCCATGGGTCTTCTTCTCTTGAAAATGGCCTGTAGACAAAATAAAACATGTATGAAATGATTAGTCCATTTTGGTCATGCCAAGGTTGTCTCTATAAGAAATGACTTTTCATAGTAAAACATGTTTGTTATTTGTTTACTTTTTTTTTTACTTGATTACCATATGATTTGTATTCTTCTATGAACCTGTAACTGACAGTGCTTCAAAGTTCACATTCTTAGTACATTAACAACCTACAGTATCATGACACACAGTTTCACTATCATCTTTCACAAGATCACCAAAACTGATATTCAAGCAAAAATTGTCTGTAAAAACCATGCCAATTACAATCTTTTTCAGTTGCAACTGTCCCAACTTGGTGGGACAAATGATTGAAGGGGAATGGACTAATGCATTGTATAAAACTGATTTCTTAGTAACTAGGGATGTTAACAAAAAACAATGTCATAACTTTGGCAGACTTATAGGGTTGGTGTCTGTTCTCTGTAATAATATTTAGTCTTGTTGAATCCTCAGACCACTTCCAAATCTAATAACCCAGACACTATTTAACACTGAATTGACTTCTTTCAACACATCCTTGGATCTATACTAATCTTACAAGTTAGTTTCAAGCTTCGCAACCTACCAATTTAAAACCAAAGCAACTATAGACTGTACGTTACTATTAAACTTCCTTATTTGCCAGTTCAATTCTGCATATATCTCAACTTGCTACAAGATGAAGCAATTTGAACACCATCTGCCTATATAAATGCTCCTTGCCAAATGTTACAATGATATTTCTCGTTTACTATTGTCCTTATTTATACAATGCATAATAGGTTCTTGGAAGTTAATTATAGTATGAATCATTGTCCTCGCCAAAGGTTTAGTTTGGTTTTGCAACTGGTGTAAAATACTCTATTATCTCATGGTTGAGCTTGCTCACCCAACAAATATGCAGATTTACCTCTGAACACTTGTCTATCGATAGCAGACAAAAGAAACCAGTAGCTCGGAAATAACACAATGTATGAATCAAATTTAGAGGTTAAAGAGAACCAGTCAAGGATACACAGTTTTCCATTGATGGTGCAATCCGTTGTTACCTCTTACCTCTGATAGTATTTAAATACCTTCTTAAATATATAACCAACTTAAACTTCCCACTTTAAAAATAGCTTGAAAGAATTAAAAACAGACCAATATTAACTTCTGTTCTCAACATTCTACAAATACTCTCAGAAAAGGGTAGTGAAACCCCTGATTGATTGTGCAATGATAAAGAATAGCTACAGATTAAAGACTTGTTCAGTTTGCTTTCGCAAGAATGATTAAGGTCTGCAGGCACACTGAACTAAAGCCACTTCATCTTGCCATTTCCCCTCAACCCTCCTCCAACTTCCTCTCAACACTATTTTCATAAACGTGCGGTAAATCATATAAAGTTTATGTGGCCAATCTCACCCTAAATTGCCAAAAGATCGTATAATTTCTATTTACCTCCTAATTTTATTTCTTGGCAGTTCAGTGACTATGATATGACTGTGGATTAATTACTAGAACTCTGTTTCTGTTAGACAACAAGAAGGTCATTTACAAGAGATCAAATCAAGACCTTTTTTATATTAGGTTACAACATTTTTGCTAAGCAATATTACCAGATAAATTATCACTTTCAAATGCCATGCCTGTTGTGGTTCCCGGAGAATAAGAAAATATACACCAATGGAAATTGATTGATCACAAATACACATTCCATGCTCACCTTAGAGAACTCTGCTTCACTTTCCAGATCTTCCATCTTCACAGGACTATCTCCAGTAGGTGTGTCACTACCTGCCTCTAAATCAGGTATCACTGTGCTCTCTTCAATATGATATTGCCCATCTGTATCAGAACTGATAGCTCCATCCTCCCTCACTACCTCCTTGCCATCTTCAACATCTCCTCCTCCTCCTCCTCCTCCTCCTCCTCCCAGAATAACCTCACTCCGAACCATCTCATTACCTATGTCATCATCTCGTTCGCTGATAAAGTCAGTTGTATCATCGGTAATCTCATCGTTGAGATTTCCCTTGTCAGAAATTGACAAATCGTTTGATTCGTTGGCTAACTTTGATTCCTCAACCTCTGGATTAACCTTGCAAAAGTTTTCAACTCTGACTTTAGAGAGTTGTAATTTGCAATTATTTCTCAGACTGTGGGAAACTTCACCGTCCTCTCCATCATCTTTCAGCCTGGCATCGACAAGAGTATTCCCGTTTCTGTCCTCTTCGTTGTTTTCGAAGACATCTTTGAGTTTGTGGTGCCCATTCAGGAATACCTTTGTTTCCAAGGACTTATTGCAATCAATATTTAAACTTGTTGCATCATGTCCAGTATTTTCTGTCAGCTGTTTGGGCAGCACAAGCCCATCTTCTTTTTCTTGTTTTATATCTGATATTGGAATAAGAAAAAAGGTTTGTGTTAGGTACATTCGAAACGATAAAGGATGGGTCAAACAAGCTCACGGCAGGCTGAAAGGCTTTGACCATGCATGTATGTTAAAGACAAGGTATTTATCCCTTATGCGATCCAACTGGAAGTCACTAAAAGAAAAACAATATTGAAAACGTTCCAAGACAACCACCATACCAAGTCTACTGCTACCTTACACCCAACAATCAAACTGCATTTAATATGTTTTGTTGAGTAAGGCTATAATGTACATGAATACTATGCAAAAACATAATCACACTTATAATGAAAATTTAAAACATTCCATTTCAATATTTAAGTTAAATGTATTTCAGTAATGTATAATGTTGAAGCATCTAAGTTGGATCATTCATTACTACATAATTATCATTCTATTGGTTCCCAAGTTCCAAAAATACTTCAGACATTGTTGGCTTCATGCCAACAAGATGCATAATAATAAGGTAACCTATT
The DNA here is from genome assembly GCA_020650975.1 of Apostichopus californicus. Classification (NCBI taxonomy): domain Eukaryota; kingdom Metazoa; phylum Echinodermata; class Holothuroidea; order Aspidochirotida; family Stichopodidae; genus Apostichopus; species Apostichopus californicus. The sequence goes on from JAIPMN010000535.1 coordinate 15,464, forward strand.
GCAACTTCTGTCCCTGCCAATATCCCAGATAGATGTCATGTGACTACACTCTAAAAAATTCCACTCTCACTCTCTTCAGTCACCTGAAACTAGAGTTTCTTTCCAACATCAATCAGAAGTGCATGTATCTTTAATCTTGCAACCTATTGCATTGCTATCATGCAAATTGTTAACAATGTTCAATTATTTCTCATGCTTTTTGCACAGTTATCAGATGTACAGTGAAGTCACTAACACCTGCAACTCATTTCGAGAAACTTGTTTAGATGCTACTATTATACAATGATCTACCATATAGTCACTCACTAACACCCACAACTAATGTTGAGTAGCAGTACATGATGTCTCATGACATCTACACACATCCCTTGATGAATCTACACTATAGATGCATTCCTGCTGCCTCCTCGGTGTACACACACACACACACACATACATGATCAAGGCTACCTAACCATACTGAGTGACACTCCTTAGCACACTCAAAATCAGCTTCCTCTGCCTTGTGGAATCTGAAATGTACATACAAATGTCCTCCTTGAACTCAAAGCCCTTCACCTGTAAATAAACAGGTTCAGATTCCAACAGCAGTCACACTTTAGTACTCTGTTTCCTCCACAGATCAAACAAGAAATCATAATTCCACATCTTCCAGTTCCAACTCTCAGTGCCACTTAAGGTCCACCAGAAATTTACAAAGCAATTTATCCATCCCCACTTATCTTTTGTGACTGCAACCTTTGTACCAGACTATTCAGAAAGGAGGCAAGTTATATTTCATGAGTATATATATTTATATATTCTTTTTTTTTACTTTTTCTTCATTTTCGTTTGCACTTTGTCCAGGACCATTGTATGATGGAGGCAGTTTGGTTGATAAAGAGTTTGTGAAGGATAAACATATTCGGGATGAGTAAAAGATATACCAGTGCCTGTACATACTTGGCAGGCCATCTCCAAATAAACTTGCCCATTGCACTGTGGGCAGCGGACATTGATATACCAAATTTCAATGTGCTGTACTAGGGAACTTTTTGGCAAACAGGAACCACACTCAAACCCAGTGATCTCATAACTGCTACAATGAGCAGCCTTTACAGAGAATAGATGGAATTCATGTGGCAGAATTTCTTCTACAGAGCATTATTAATGATAACAAGGAAGCCATACTGTTAAATCTTACAACATCAATACATACATGCAACGGAGAACACCAAGAAAATAAAACAACATGGAAACAGAAGGAGTCACTGATGTTAATCATAATTCACATCAAACAGAACACAGAAAAGTCATACACATAAGACGATAGTTAAAATATATATCTACATGGACTACCTTCTATGTACTGTACGAGAAGTTTTACAGACCTCAGAAATTGCATACATGAGGGAGTTCATGCGTGCAAAAGATTAATCTGTAACCATACAGAATTCAAACAAAGCCACAACACAAAGTACAAATTTATCACAACTAAAAAGGGTGGAAAATGAATAGAAAGAACATGGTAACATACCAAATTAACAGAGCTAACCATATTAGCATCTGTTGCATTCTATTTCACTGTTACTACAATGGGATGCCTATACTGTACTCACAGAACCATAGACACTTTGCCTTGGGAGAAAAAAATTTGGAGATAAATTCTCCCCTCCCAACCCACGCTCCTACCCCCTATCCCCTCCCTCTGACAAGTGCAAAATACATCAGGCCAGGTTTCACGAAATTGATATTCCAGAATAATGTTGCATGTTAACACAAATACACGAGATTGGTAATTAATGCAACTAAACCAGGTCGAGAAAGTAGATATCCCAACTGTTGTATAAGTAGAGCAATATAGCACTATAGTCTAAAATTTTGAGGACTTCTTGTTGGTTTTAAATGTGTGCTATTATTTATTTATTATTTATTAAAGAATTTTTTATTATCCTTCAACTAAAAATCAAGACTGACTTCTATGTTGTTTAGCAACCCCATTGGGTAGAAGAGTTTAACATGAAGAGAAGCTTGTCAAAACAAAAGGAGACCTCAACATATAAATGCATATTGATACTGAAACAAAAGCACTCTAGTCACATCAAAACTAAGAAAAAGACAACTAAAGGCTTCTTTCTTACCTGAGCATCATTATCAATCCACTTGTCCAAACTGTTTCAATTGTAAGATGAAAACATGGATGTAAAAGGCAGTTTCTCAATTTGCTCTTTTCAAGAGCAGTTCTGTTGCCATGGGGGATATTATATGAGGGTAGTGGCAGACAGACGATCATACTGCTTGAGTACATATTATGCTATTCTAACACAGAGATAGGAAACCGTGAACAAGGAAGTTGAATAAAGCACAAAGCTTCGTTGCTATGTCTGATGTGGAGAGCAAGGATAGGATAAAGCCATATGGCTCTCCAATGAAAATCCTGATATTGATCACCTGCAACATTATGTGGTACTGTTGTGTGGGTAGGCAAGATAAACCTCCTGAATTTGGGATATGAAAGTGCTAGTACAGTATTTAGTGGCAAAAATGGAATAAAGCAATCAACCTTTAAAAGAACATCTTCATATGTGCAGGTAATTTTAGCTCTTGTGAATGAGAGAATTTGAAGAGGTTTCCTAATTGTTATCATATTATAACAGAACTACAGCACCAAAAGATGCAGTACTTACAGTAGCTCACACCACATTTATCATTTAGACAAGTGTGTATCAATGAAACAACTGAGTAGTATCATGGCGTTCCTGTTTTTCTGCAGTATGCACATACAGCGTTAAGCCTAAATCTAAGTTAGGCTAGGTCCTAGCCTAAATCTGATTTAGGCTAAGCCCTAGCCTAAATTAACAAAAACAGATCTCCATCCCACCTCCACACTAAGTTACACTATAGACTAGAGTAACCCACAAAACTTGGGGTCTATGGGGAGATATTGTTTGATTCATCATTTACAATGCGTTTGCTTGATTCAGAGATCTTTTCACTTTCACTGAGTTTCAGCGGACATGTGTATAAATTAACAAAGTATCTACTATCTTACTACAAACATAATTCTTGATCCATCCGTGCAAGAACGCTGATTCCACAATCTTTTTACTTTACACAATAAGTCAATGGGCCTTCTCCATTGAATTAACTGTATTGACTTGGTCGTGGGAAATCAGACTTGCTTTAGTCAAAAGTTAGTGCTCAGTTATTACTTGAGAGGGGAATGTTAATATGGAACACCTTAACAGCAGTAGTAACCTCAACTTTGAAACCATATCAGTCAACAGTTACATAGTTGGAACAAAGTAGTTATGTATCATTTCATACGGCACATACCACGTATTGAAGAAAGGGGATAAACTAACCATATCACTTTCACTGAGCTCAACAGAAGGCTGGCAATACACCCACTTGGTAAGAAATAAACAATGGTGTCGTGTGCAAATACAATTTGCTTGCGGAACTACTTAAAATTACCAAAAATTATATTATTTCATCACTTCATGGTCTCTCATAAACAAAAACGAAAAGTTTAATATCTCAAAAGCTATTAAAAGTTCCAATGGAAAGAGTAAAAAACATCGTCACTGAAAAAAATTGAAAAACAAGTTACCAGATCACATTCGAACATGCTCTAAACTTTCTACATTCAAAAGTCTACTTAAGACCCATCTTTTCACTTGTTCTTTTGTAAATTAATCTGTTTTCTTTGTAAAGCGCCTTGAGCAGTGACTTTTATCTACTGAGTTGGCGCTATATAAGTCTCATTTATTATTATTATTATTATAAAAAAAAATTGACATCTGGAACTCCCATAACCTCACACACAGTAATGTGTGTGAGCTAAAAGCTGATAAATGTGGGTTTTTTTTAAGTATGTAACATGCAATGAGAAAGCTCTCATATTCTTTAGTATTAATGCAGTTTATATAGAGAGGTAGTTTATAATGTAGTTCATAGAATGATCAAATTAACCTGTATGTGATGAAAGTGCCTAAGACTTTCCACACCTGGCACTTTGAAATGAGGATACTATCAGAAGAGGTGTGGAAATACAAATGGGGAAAATATGAAACTTATAAAAGCTTAGACTGCAAATGGGTATTTATTGTCATATCAGCAAAGTCAATGCCATTATCAATAAAAGAGAACTAAATTAATGCATGTTTGTAAGTATAGGAAAATCTCTATCATTTTTCAATGTGACAGAAAACTTTGACAAACATATTAGTTAAAAATTGTGTGTACAAAACTGTGGACAGTCTGTTACAAAGTTAAAGACAGCTAATACAAATACTCCAGTTATACACAGCAAGCAATGTCACATATTCCTGCTGGCGGTCTTCTTTCTTTTTCTCTTTTTTTTACAATGGGTCAATTGGCACAAAAGTGCACAAATTCAAATTAAGCCAAGTTGATGATCGGTTATTTGCTAGGTACAAATTGGCTAAACACTGCTGGTCAAGAAAAAACTGCATGGAGATCTAAAAGTACATTGTATTTATAGATGGGTGCTTCAAAATGTACATTGCAGGGTAACAACTTTGTATTAGCAAGATGATGTAAAAATGATGCACATGCACTCCCATATATTTAATGCCAAATGTGAAATTGTTTGATTCTGACAATTTTTTATCAATTCTGGCTGTAAAACAATTCTGGTTGTAACACTTTACCAGGTTTACAGCTATTCACCATGTAAAAGACTATGATATATTGCTTCAGACTACAATGTACATTATTTGTCAGCCAGTGTTAGTTTAAATACATAAATTCTGTTCTCAAATGTTCCAAAACAGATCGTTTGAGACTAGTGGGTGTAAACTATGCCTCTTCTTTTTTTTTCTTTTTTCTCTTCCAGGAGCAATGTCTATTGATTAATACGAAGGGATTGAGATACCAGAGAATCACCAATGTTCAAGGAGATAAAAATCTGTTACTTTAAATAATATTTGTTCTGCTGTCCTTCTAAATGAACACACCGTTTGTGCTTCCCTCTCTTTCTTTCTCTCATTCTGACTCTCATCTAACAATTGACATAAGAACAACAAACTTGCTTGCTATTCAGCTAAATTTGTGTCCCTGGGAGAGAATGATGCTACTGCTGTCAGGATTAGCAGAGGGAGGGATCAGGAGATTTTCAGGGTTAAATTTGACTAGCATCCCATAGAGCAGAGGACAAAGGCCAATGTGATAAGGTTTTTAGAGGATGGGAAGAGTTCATGCTGGATAAGATTACACAGGAGCTACTGTAGTCCAAGAAAGCAGGATACACTCCTTCAGATAGTTATACATCATCACTCAATGGAGATCAACACACTCTGAGTCTAAACATTATGAACATTTCACATATGGTTCAAATGGAGCAGCTACACTGCAGTGACTGTGCTTACCTGTCACCACATATAATGAAGCACACTTATTACCCACAAACTCCCCAAAACTTACATGTTTGGGGTGTTTCTTACCTGTCTCCGACTCTACATAATTTGCAAATTTCTAAGATCTGCCTTAACTACATGACTGGACTCTTAGGAGTGCAAATGTCGAAGAAAATTACGAGAGGAGCGAACTTAATTCATCACGGTTGGTATTTAAATCTAAGCCCTCTTGAAAATGAAGTGGATCTTTACAGTCTTAAAACATCAAATTTGTGTTTACAGACAAAATTGAGGATGATTAAGTGTTGCTCTTCAAAGCAGTGTAACATGAAATCCAGTTTATAGTTATTAAAGGAAATGATCTCAACTGTGTAGTTACCATGAAAGGTGTGATACTTGTGCAGTTTATTTTACGACCAGAGTATATCATTGATTAGACAACAGACCACAATTTTACTTGAATAAATTACGGCAGCTTGGTCCGCTAGAGCCCTGCAACCAACACTCAACATACTTTCAGCAGTACAAGAGCCAATGTAGAGATATGTATAGTGTACAATACTGCTAACTGCATAGTTCAACTCAAAAAAAAAAAAAAACATGTTCTTTTTGTTTACAAGTCTGTAGAGCTAATCTCACTCAGTTTTATTGCAAAGGTGTCCAATGACACCTAATCTGATTGATTATTTCCTAAAATTAATATTTCCAGAAGAGGTCAAAGTATTAAAATGTAGGGTGGATGACGGCTTGGGCACTTTATTCCATCTCTGACATTAAAAGGCGCTTAAATTGATAACAAGAAATACTTGACAGTAACTAGAGGCCAACTTCTAAGCTTCAATGGCTTAGCCAATTTTTAAAATCAAACTTTTCCTGAAAAGGAGAGTTCACTCTGCATACATAAATTTAGATTAATATATTAGTAAGAAGAAAGATTTTGTCTCTTGGGAGTCTTCAAGCTATACTGAAGTCAAGACTTTTCAACAAAATATTTGCTTGTATCTATCCTGGGAAAGTACAAAAGGAAGCTTGACATAGAACTGTCATCATCGAGGTAATACTAATTATTATAATTAGAAATATTTCTAATCAAAAAAAATTCAGGTTGGCAGCATCTGTGGCCTTCTGATCAAACTGATCTTCAGCTGTCTATTTGGTTTTATTTTTTTAAATTTTATTTGACTTTACCAAGGTTTAAAAACCATTTAGTAGGTACAGAACATTGTATTTTAAGCTATGATTGTGAGCAACAACAGCACCCTAAGTATATATATAATTAAAATAGTCAGAATAAATTAAGCAAACTTTATGGTCATGAATCAAAGACATTTTATGGCACTGATACCAAGTGATGTATGCTCTGTTGTTATTTAACATACATGCCAAGTACTACCTGCTCCAGTTTACATGACAACTGTCAAACCCATCATCTTGAACCATCTTCTCCTCTAATAAAACTCCTTGTTTTCTTGGCATTTATGAGTTACAGCTGACCTAGATGAAGCTCAGAGAGGACAATAGGTTCAGGGTCCTGAAATCTTTTAATTGTGTTCAATCTCTTGAACTGCCTTCATTCACATTGGCAGATTTTTAGAACAAATAATCCATTTGCTTGTTCATTTGGGTTCAATAGAGTTTTGAGATACCTCAGGAAAAGTTGAAAAGATCAAGATAAATTTCTTGACCTTGGGATTATGTTGTTGATTTAAACACATACGATGACACTGGTCTAATACTTTCATCTTCCCATCTACCATCTCCCACTTCTTTCTTTCTTCTTTCTCTATAATTGGCTTGGAGGGGGTGAGGAAAGGGATCCCCTTTACTTCAGGGAGAATATATATAAGGTGTAAAGTATTTTTGCATCCCATATACTGTATAGTGTTAACTTCATAAATTTTAGTTCAAAAACAATTGTAGTCTGTGGATCTCTAAAACCTAAGGACTCTGGAAGAGAATTTCCATTACAGTAGATGGTCAAATCTTTTGACTCAATTTTACATGACAATTATTTGTTAAGTCCTGTGAAACACCTTCGATACTTTACCCTCTGCATCATTTGAAACAACTGAAGGGAGGTTACAAAACTGTGGTATATAAATCAGGGAGAAACTTCACACAATGAAAATTATGAACTGAAGTATTCAAACTATCTATAAACTAAACTGTCAAGTTACATGTATTCATTCATACATGTATTCATGCATACATGTACATTCATTCATACATGTATGTATGAATACAAGTATGAATGAATACAGTATGTTTAAAAGAACCAAAACAAGCTTTCATTGACTGTGTATGATAATCATGTGATGAATATGTATGAACTATGTACCAAGCACATATTTGTCACATTACACACTGCCAATCAATGCCAACATTTTAGTTATAATACCTTTTCAATGCCTCATAGTCACCCATTTGGGCCAATATTTCCTCTTTTCTTTGGAACTACTGGAAAGACAAGCTTGTTTCTCAAGGAAAAGATATGAAACCCAACCTTCCCTCACTTCCTTAACACTTCCCGTTGTACAGCTGAGGGAACTGTTCCTTTTTCTATTGAGTACCAATGGCTGGCCAAAGATTCGGTTGGTTCTGTCATGGATTAACTATCAAATTGGCATATATATATATACATGAACCGAAATAGATAGAGGAGCAGTAACAGAAACACTTCAATTGGCAAAGTCAATTTACTTCCCAATGGAATGTTCACCTATCTCTGAAACTTTTCTCACTAATACTTGTTTTACAGTTTGAACAATATTCCATAATTGCATTCAATAATCTGTAAGGTTGATCATGAGGAATGAATACAATTGTATTTCACTGTCCATGGTATGTTACCAGGGGTACTATATGCTTTTATACCACAAAATGTTTGACACTCTTAAAGATGGTAAATGATCCTGCTGAACTCTTTCAAAGTTTGTTTGATTCAGTTGGGAAACTTTTCAAGGTGTCAGATATTAGCAGCAGCACAAAATGTAAGAAGGCTCAATAGTGTCTTTGCAACCACTTTAAAATATCTTGGTTGAGCACTCCTATTTGGCTACCACATTTATTGCAATAAAGTACTGTATTTGTTTCACTGTAACTGAATTTTACAATGTTCCTTCCTCATAGAAGCAGATTCAATGTCATAAAGTACAACTCTTTTGATATAAGTTCCTGATGTGTGACAGACAACAAGCCGACAATTGAACCAGAATAGCAAAATGGGGAGACAGACAAGCATAACAGAAGCTGCGGCTGTAGGCTGTTGTTAAATTCACAGTAACTATCGTATGATAAAAGTTTTAGTGAGCACTATACAACTTTCTTGAATGAGAGCCCCATACAATGGCCAATTCTTCTAAGGTTTGCATACATGGGTCGGTTTTATAATTCATGCCAAACCCCGCAAGAGCAACCCTTTTCATCTTGGAATGTGTTTATCAAGTTTGGGATCACAGTGCCGCTTGAGTTCCATTATCGTTTTTGTAGACGGGGAATCATGAAGTGAAGAGTACACATAACCTTTCTCCCGCAAAATATATTACTAAGTTCAGTTCAAATATAGTTTATTGTACATGTATAATTGTGTTTTGAAAAACAGATTTAAGGGTTCATCCTAGGACATGGACGCATGTTTGCCAATCTCTTCTTCTTTTTCTTTTTGTTTTGGAAGTTTTAAGATATTAATCGTTGTTGTACCTTTCAAACAAAATTACTACTAAATACTTCTTTTACTTGATTTTTCAGAGTTTTTATATTAGACATCTTTTACGTATTTTTATCACAAGCTTATGTTCTTTTGTGATATTCTCAGGTTTGAGTGTGCGTGCCTCTAGTCTGTAGGTCCTTACATTGTTTCTGTAAAGGTTAAGAGAATCCTGAATGCTAATACTTTATTCATGAGTGCATTACATATTAAATAAGAAATATGTATGTCAAAGGAATAAAATCGGAATGGCAAACTTTTCTATATTTAGCTACAAAAAATATAAATTAAGCTGTAGGTTAGGTTGATATGTTGTGGTCTAAACTCCTCCCTGCAGGTATTCAAGGATGACTCACATATTAACATGAAGGAAATTGAATATAAATCAAAGCTCTTTGTTTATACAACCTATGTATGTATCACTGTATACTGTAAAGTGGGTGGTAACAATATTTACTAGTCCTGAATTAGTTTCCAAGAGTCAGATCTTTATTTGGAAAATTATAACAAGAATTTACATGTTAGAGATGATTTGGCATGTTTAATTTAGTTACTGACTACCCTGGCCAATTTATAGAATTTAGCTTGGCAGTTAAGATCAAATGATATGATTTCCTGATCTATCAATCAAATACTGACAAAAATGAGGTACAAATTAATTTTCAAGACTGTGGGATAATATTTCTGGGATTTTTGTCTTATTCAGATACTTCAAAATTTGTTGAGGTGTTTCACATATTAATATCGTTTGCCAAACATACAAGTTAACAACTACTTGTTATAGCATTTTTTTATTTTTTTATTTGCAGTATACGATGAAACCATTGTGAACAAGTATTCAGTAAGTTTTGTTCAAGTTTTCCAAAGCTGGTTGTCCACAAGACTGGCAATGTACTACAGTATCAGAAGACTTGGCAGTGCGCTTTAATTACACTAATTCTTCTTCTGAAAGTTTGGTCACCAACGTAATATCCCCTCGGCCATTTGAGATAAGCACTGATCAAGTTTTTTTTAAAGAATTACAAGTTATCAAACAAGCTGACTTTGAGGTTCATGTATGCAAAAAAGCATCCATAGTATATTAAACCAACAAGCGTAATGTAAAATTTGTCCTAAAAATATTGTACCATGACAATGAAACAAACACCAAACATACAGAATAATGCACAACACCAGTATGTTGCCTGCAGAACATGTTTCAAGACTGTCATTGATATGGCTATTAAAAGCTGAATAGCCTTGTAATCCTTATTGGCAAACCCAAGCAATTATTTCTTGATTTTTTAAACGGTTGTTCATCTGAATTTGAAAGAAGTCAAACTTCCCACGAGCTTGGCTTTACTTGGTTAATGATTATAATGTTGGATGCTTGTTTACCTTCCAACAACAAACAGAAACCATTCAACAGACAGCACAGAAAATGAATAAAACATTTTTTTTTAACATTCTCCCCTGTTTACATTAATTAAATAATGCTTCTGTACAATCTTGTTACAAATGCAATGTAACACTCACTTCTCTGCTGTCCCAATCGCAATAAATTACAATAAAATTGTGATCAGATAAACTTCACACAGTAGGCTTAATTGGAAGAGAGAGGAAAGCACTGAATTCCTGCCAGAAGCTGTCAGTAATAGTCAACTATTTGATTTTGATATCTGTCTGGATTTTGGTCTTTAAGATAGCTGAGGAGGGAAGAGAAAGATGGCCGACTCCCAGACATCCTTTTCTCATTAAGCCTGGAGGAAATGAGGCAAATGTGAATCAGTGTGATAGCCTCGCCCTGGAAGCCTCAGCAATCTCTGCCAAGAGCAATCAAAAAGAGCACATCCCTACATCATCCCCAAAACATGGGGAAGCAGCAAACTTTCAAACACAGCTGAATACTAAGCAGGAAAGGGAGGTCACCAGAATTGACACCTCAGACAGAAAATTGTCTCCCTGGAAGTGTTCAAAGACTGACGGCAGATGAGTTTTCCATTTGGAACCATGTGATTAGTACGAAAGTCTGAAGAGCATGAAAAGTACTTTATCCTTCAAAGCATCCAAACCCTGGGACAACTCAAGTCAGAATAGTACATAAATATAAAGGGTTTACCTAAAACCCACTTCCATATTTAGATCCAGATATCTAAATCAAATTGTTTGGGAGTATCACATCCTGTTATCCCTCCCCAGTCTTTAAATATGAAAAGACAAGGGTGAAAAAGAAGAGTAAGAACTTTAGAAGAGAAAATAAAACCAGTTTTGTCACAAACTTTCAGTTTATGAAACTTTATGCTTAAGTAATATAAAAATAGATAATACAAATATCATCTGATCAGTATTAAGAGTCCTTTTTATCCGGTAGACTCCTATTTCTCTCTCAGTTAAGTCTGCTGGCATGAAAGAGGATCCTGTTATGAAGACTTGCAATCAGAGAAGTTTACAGTGGATTCAGGGTTTTTATGTATATACAGCTCTCAGTCTGAAATAACAATCTTATCAATTAAGAGAAACAAACAAGTGAGAGATAGATGCAGACAGATTGATCATACTGTAGCTCTGCTGACGAATGGAGGATCATGTACTGTTTCTGCTGTGTAAATAAGATTGATTTGCTAGCTGACAGTATATAGAAACCCTATCTGTAGTTTATATTCACTTAAACTCAGATAAACACTACATGTACTTAGCTATATGACATTTACCTATGGATACTGGCATTCTAGCTACTAATGATGATAAACACTACATGTACTTAGCTACATGACATTTACCTATGGATACTGGCATTCTAGCTACTAATGATGATAAACACTACATGTACTAAGCTACATAACATTTACCTATGGATACTGGCATTCTAGCTACTAATGACATCTATGTACTTAGCTACATGACATTTACCTATGGATACTGGCATTCTAGCTACTAATGACATCTTATTATTCCCATATTGTTTTAATTGCCTAGTTTTTTTTTACTTTTTCATCTAAATCAACAAAGCTTTCATGAGAGTACAATGTTTGAACACTTTTCAAAAACTCTCAGCCAATGTTTTCGATGAACTCTAGTCCTAAGTACCCAACGATGCTTCAAATGTCTGCTGCCTGAGTTGTCAAAATTTGTCAAATCTCTGACGTTAGTAGAAAGAGGAGGACAACTTTATTATGTTGTACACAGAGGGACACAAAATTCCTACTGTCCCAACATCATAGATTAATTTATGTGATGAATCTACAGGGTACTGTACTATTACACTTCTAAAACATTAAAACAAAGCAGCAAGAAATATACAGCAGGGCAATATTTTTAAGTGTTCAGGTTTTTGTGTAGCAATGTTGCAGGCTCTGAAGTTTGTCTGTGAAAGTTATTGAAACATCTGTGTTGGAATATAATTATCCTAATGAACAACACAACAAAACAAGAAAACTAAACCCAGTAGACAGATACAGCATGCTACCATGACTAAAATGCTCTGAATTAAATGTTCTTTACAGATTCTGTGCAATTCAATTCCTTTATTCCAGTATATAAATCATAAACAATTTATATACAGAGAGTCATTTGCAGGAATGTTATATTACTTGCCAATAAGCAGAGGCTGACTTTAAATCTCTGGGAATAAAAAAATATATAACATACAGGAAGTGCAGTACATGTAGCGCAACTAAATGGCAAAATGTCAAAGGTCAAATACTGTGACTCAGGACAGTCCCTATATATTCCCAAACTTTGCAAGCTTGCAATCCAGAAAAAAATCCTGCCGACTATGATGCAATGCAATCAGACTTATCAATTTCCTTCAAAGATATTGATCAGAATCCTCCCAAAATATATTACTTTGTTCTCCAATCAGATAGCCACCTTCATTGATGGGCTATGAGGAGTTTTTAATTGTTTAGTTTTTTAGAAATTTTGTTCATTTTTCCCTCCTCAAATTTGATTTATTCAAAGCTTTGATACTACCAATATAGTCAATGTAAGATGCCCATTTTATAAAGTAAGACAGCGCAGGCTGCCAAGCCATCTACATTATAGGCCATTGAAAAGTTTGCCTTATATCAGATTCACCCTTATCAAAAAAAGCTCACATCCTTAGAGAAGCTTGTCATTTATTAAACTTAATTATTTTTGACAATTTCATATAGCGTTGAAAATAATTCTTTTTATATAATTGGCAGGAAACCAATAGATACAAATGAGTAATATTGCTCCTCCTGTCTAGGGTGTTGATAATTTAATTGACAAGGTGTCAATGGGGAGGCACTGACAACCTTCTTCCAACGGAAAAAAACTTGAGCATTTCACAAATTTTTCATCCAGGGGTATATCATCGCGGATGTCAAGTAAAATGGCAGCGAATAGTTTGTCACAAATCCTGGCAAAATATTTTCATAATTAATGGTATGGATATAGTTAGATTTCTTCACACACTTATATACAGTAAAATGGTTTTCCCTTGCAGAATTATATCAATAAATAAGCAATTTTTACAACAATATTTATTATTCTCAGCATATTAGTATTCAAGTAGCCTACCAAAGACACATCTAAAACCCTATTCTTTCTTTGTTAATTATTCTGTTCAGGCCAAGACAAAACACTCCTTAAGTGTTTACAAGTGTTGTCTTGCTTGCACTGGGACCTTGATCACTAGCAACACATGTTTACATTAAAAATGACAATTACAAAAAGGAAAGCACATGAAATCAGGGGATTGAATCAAGAAAAGTATCTATGCCATATATCAGCCTAATATCACACATTACAATGGCAAATGTACTTTAAAATATTATACATCATAAGCACATCTTCCTTCCATCTCAATGAACACAAACACAAGGACTGGCAGGCATATATTGCACCACTATAAAGGTAATGTCAGCTTTAAAAAGAGGAATCATAAATAATGCAACAAAAATATCTGTATTAGAAGCAACGGATCAATGCTAGATCAGCATCAGATACATGTGTCTGCCTTGACTTCTTGAGAACTACAGAGAAAGTATTGCTACAAAAGATACTGCTGTGCACATACAGACTACAGCTGCTTATGTATTACTACTAACTATGCAAGCTATATTTGCAGATTTTCTGATGAGGTCTGCAGTCTGATGGATTTATCAGTAAAGGGCTTTCATTTTCTCCAGGAAATATATGAAGGTTGACTAAGCTTAGCTGACCTACCAGCACTATTAACAGAAACTCTGAAACCTTCAATCTAAAATTTCTCCTGTGTGTGAAACTGAAAACCACGAGATTCTACAAATTGCTTGCATCTATCTCTTTCCACAGGATGAGACTCTCAGGGCTGCAAACTGAGGACTACAGCTCTACAACGATACATAGTTACCATCATTTCTGTATCTCTCTCTCTACAACGGTACTACTACATGTACATGCATCATCTACAACAACAACAACAAATGCATGTAATTTTGACTGCTGGGTAGAAGCTGAGGATTTACTACAGAAAAGTCTTTACCAGATCTATTTGCACATATATGTACTGTATTTATCTTTCTCTCTCACTTGTAACGTTTAGACATAAGTATTGTAATGTTGCAAATCTTGAGCATGCAAACACTGAGAAGAGATAATTGTTTGATCTTGTTTACATGTTAAACTGTGTCATAGACATTCCTGATGATAGATATTGAGCTTATAACCTATGGAAATCCCCTAAAATATGACCTCACACAACCTCCCCCCCACCCCTCCTCTCTTAACCAGTCAAGAGAAAAAACTCTTATCTCATAAATACATTATTCCACCAATAAAAAATTTCAATAAAATTTCAAAACTTCCTCCCACCCCACCCACCCCCATCCTCCAACTGTCCCTCCTCTCTGTTCCTTACTGAGCTTTCCTTGTTCTTTCTTTTGATTCCATAGTGTACTATATATTAGCAATACAACAAAATGCAGAAGATGTTTTTAATCATAACTACACCCCTGTACCTGTTATCCCTGCTACTATTTTCTGCTTATTTCCAGCAAGCTTCTGCTGGAAATAAGCACATTAGTACACCTTACAGAAAACTAACTCTGTGGTTCAAAGTTCAATATTCAAGTCAACAAAAACAAGAAATAGGACAGTTTTCCAAGATATGTACAATAGTGCACTGCTATATGGAATGTCATGCTGAGCACTACTATGTGCATTGGGATATTCTTTAGTGTATTCATAATGAGCATGCTCCCACTCATGACTTTGGTATATATTCAAGGGCTTCAACTTTGGGTCAGTACTAAGTAACACAATATTGTACTGACTTGAACAGTTATGAAATTTGATTTCCTGAGGGGAGTGGGAGGGGGTGGGTGGTTGAGGGGGAGGGGGTGAGGGAGGGGTGAAATGGGTATAGTGATGGCGCAGGGGATGAGGTGTAAATGTTTGACCTTGGGTGAAAAGTTTTGATTATTCTAGCCTGTAGGGCTATAACCTCACATTGGATACTACACTGCATCTATTCACAACACAGGCAACTTTCTGTTGGGTGGAGACAGAGGTAGTTAAAGTGGGAATTTTGTGTTACAGCTTGAATTTATGTCTTTTTGTTGTTCATTTCTACTACTGGATTATTTTTGGAGTGGAAGACTTAACTTGTGTTTTGTAAAAATGTCCATATAAAACAAAAATACCTATTATTCTGAGAAAACTATCATTGTGTCGGAAACAATAAAGGTCAAAATGCATCGATGGGGGTGGGGGATAGGGTTGGGGATCTTTTCCTTGAAATTATACCCACCTAAAACAGAATTTTTGCTTCAACAAAAAACTACATACAGGACACCCTCTGAGCGATTGATTTTGTCTGAATCTCTGTTATTTCCTGTTTTTCCTCCAAGGAACTAACTACCAAACCCAGCAGGCTAGGAGCAGGAAGCTTTTACAGTAGCAGTTCCCTGCTAGGAGAAAGTGTGTGTTATCTCTAGATAACTGAAATTTGGTGTCTGGGATGGAGGATAGATAGCTATGCAAGTACAGATCTTGTCAAAACATATCGCCTCTTGTTGAGGAGAGTAATAATCTTTTCACGATGCCCACAGGGTTTATTTCTTCTGACTTTTCAGTCTATTTGTGTTTATTCTTTCTTGACTGCTAGAAGTTTTCTAAATCCCCCAAAAGAATTTTGATACCTAAGCATCACAAGAGAAACACTACCCTTGATGGATCTCGTAGGCAAAGAGAAGAGCAGACGCAGGCACTTTACAAAACCGCATTCGACTAGTTTTCCTTCGCAGAACGGAAAAACATCGATTGTTATGAATGAGACGACATGAAATCATACATTCAGGTTGAATAAATGTTTGCAATAATACTGAACATTCATGTATCCATCTTGAGGTACCTGTTTCTAATTTCAGACAACCGATAACGTATATTAAGTAATATTTTTCTTCGGGTGTAGGATAATATTTAATGGTCATATTACAACTGTATTTTGTATGCCTTCTACAACCTGTCTAATGTAAACATGAACTACAACTAACTACTCCATTTTTCTTTCTACATCAACCCTCACAATGAGATATGTTAACTATTAACTCCACTGAAACACTAATCACGCAATAAAGAATGGAATTACCTCAAAAAGAGATCTGTGATGGTAATCTCCCAACCAGAAAAAAAAGCTTCACTTTTTCTGTGAAACCTTTTACCCCATTTGGGGAGACAGGAAATGTCAGGCATATATTCTGGCCATTTATGATGCTATCAGGCCCAGCAGATGGATCTAAAGTATCCTTTTCCTGCCTTCTTTCTCTTTCCTGCTCAGAAACTCTACTCTACCTCACCTCATTTCCTCCTCTCCTCTTACAGCCTTGCTCTTTTTTTTGGCTGTGTTTTTTCTCTCGCTCTTTTTTGTATGTACAACAAACAGCCTAGAACATCCTCGCAGACAGGATATCATGCACTTCCTCCCAATCGCACCAAAAAAACCTGCCAAAGCTAACCTCTTGGTATTGATACTGTATAGAAGATGCAGTACCTTGTTCAGTTTCCTCCTTCGAGAACTGGGCACCAGCCTACTACTGTAACATCATAATTATTCTGTACTCTACCATTCTTTGTTTCTTCATCAGAAACAGAGATTTATACAGGCTGGCAATGAGTATGTTTGAACATCAGTTACCATGCTATTGCCTGTACTATCCACATTAGTAATGTGCAAAACATGATGAAGACAACCACTTCCTTGAATTATAGAGAGCAAAGTACAAGATCAGAAAACATCATTTGATATCTTTCAGGGATTATTTCTCCATAAGAAACCGTATTCAAATTAGAGAAAGAAAAATAAGTCTGGAGCATTTTTTTTTTTTTGTATAAATGAATACTTGTAATCTCATCTCATCCAATTTGTTTTGGCTTCAAGAGAATCGCAGAAAAAGGAAGTTATTTTAACAGCAAAAACAAACACTTAACCACCTTCAAAACTACACTTTATTTATACAGATATGAGATTTGCTTTAAGCCGAAATATAATGAATGACTGGGAGTAATGATAATTAGGCCTGTTTATTTTAATCCTTCCTAGAGTGAAACCTTAATTGTGAGGATGCAAGTTTATAGTAATTTATACACTTACATATGAACTGGGGGTGGCAACAGTATTTAAAGTCCCCTCAAATGTTATGGAGGGTCCCCAAAAAAAATCGGAAGACGAAAGAAAAATTGAAAAGGTTTTTTGAACAAAAAAATAGGAAATGCATGAACACAATTTTCTTCTTCAACATTTTGCAACATGGCACCCTTAACCATAAAATTCAAATGTGAGTGGGGATACCCCCTCCCAGTGGGCATCTTTCCCAATCCAAAACATTTCCCAAATAGCTTGATATACCAGGCTATAACATTGTTATTTTCACAAACAACAATTTGCTCTAACAATGCAAAACTGGCAATTTGGCAAATTTTTTTATCTGCATCATCAGTAGTTTTAAGACCTTGTAATGGATGTAGTAGAAACCTTTGTAACAGTAGTTAACTGTCATACCTTTTATAACTAGAGACATGTACACACACTATTATAATGCATGGCTCCAATTGAATGTTTCTAAACATTGTAACATTGCGTAGCAAGTTGCTTGTATGGAAGTACAGTACAGTTAAATTAAGTAAGTTTTAATCATTAAAATGTCCTAAAATTCAAAATTGGTTATTGCTACACTGACAGTGATCTGAAAGATGAATATTAATTTATAACCAATGAATAATCAAATGAGAGCCTTGCTGCAAATATGATGGCAACATAGCCATGTCAAATTAAAATGTCTGTAATCCTAAAGTAGTTTTGCCAATATATACTCCAGTTAATTAATCCACTTAATTTACAGTTATGTTAGTGAATATATGTTTGCTTTCAAAATGCAGCATAAATGAAGAATTGCTACAAGACGCAGATGTAGTTTATATACAACAGTATAAAAAGAATGGATACACAACCGATGGAGATGCAGCAAATAATGTGGTATTGTATATAGCAAAATACGCTATGAAAACTTGCTTAAAAAAGTTACTCCCATACTGATACTGATCTATATTTAAGTTGGTAACACCTTGCTCATGTTTGTCCCATTCTAGTCATTATATGAAATAGTGGATAGATATATACTGTGCATCTAGTACAGTCCAGATGCACTCAAGTTCCAGATTCCTACCTCTTTGTTCCCACTATGTGTGTTAACCTTGGCCAATGCATCCTTGAGCCTATAATCCTGTCCCCTCACTCTTTTGCACACACAATTCTAACCTTGGCCAGAGTACTCCTATCTATTTTTGTGAAAAAATTCCCTTTATTGTACAGTACCTCCAAACATTTACAAAGCTCTAAAATGGAAACAAATAACCACTAAAACACAACTGCTCCCACCAAATCTAAGCTAAATAACTTGTCATTGTGTCCTATGGTTAAGATGGATTTCTATCCACTATATGAGTGTGACAGAAAATACTTCCTGCTGAATTCTGATTACTGCAGGAGGGAAAACAGGCCATATATCCAACGCCCTATTTTTGCATACAAAGTTGTAAAAATAACCGATGTACAAACCATGAAGGTTTAACCTGTTTCCTCCACAAAGTCTAGAAACTTTGGCAGGTGGAAGGGATAAGTGTAGACAAGATGTAGAGGTAGTGGATAGAAGAAGGGGGGGGGGGGGAGATCAATGGAGAGAACTTTACAGGGAAGTGGGGGGATGAATGGATAGAACTTTACAGGGAAGTGGGGGGATGAATGGATAGAACTTTACAGGGAAGTGGGGGGATGAATGGATAGAACTTTATAGGGAAGAGGGGATGGATCTTATAGGAATTGAAAACTGTAATCAGAGTTGGGCATAAAACAAAGATAGGATCTTGTAATAAGTGTAATCACTCCCACTACTGCCTATGTGACCTTTGTACTGATTAGCAAATAAATCAAAGCTAACTTGCCAATTATAACCATCACAAAGTCATGAACGATTCACCCAAGCAGTATCATTTGAACTATACTGGAGAGACGACCAATTCTGAGTAGGACGTTATTATGGTCATTAGGATACGTATATTTAAAGCTAACATTATCATAACGCTTTTACCGCCCGTGGTTTGAGAACTATCCTGGGGGGGGGCAGGAGTCTATCAAAGTCAGTCAATGGACAGGAAATCACTGTGAAGGATCTTAAGGTGGATAAAGATATGAGATGAGATGAATAAGTCCATAAGGAGAGTTTAATGCGGGTAGCCACACCCTTGTTCACCGCGTTTGAAAATTTCGGAGCTGCCACTGTACAATCTAACTTCCTATCATGAACATCAATGGAAAACTGAGCAGTGTGTTGCATCGTTGTTTTCACATTACTTAATAAAAGGGGGGAAACTTTTGAAAGTGATTACATTTTGTTATTGTTTTCCTTTCCTGACATTAGTAACAACAAATACTTGTTTTCTTTGTGTCTGCTAGGGATGAACTAAAAAAAGGGGGGCCAATGTGGCAATGGCCACTGTTGTAATATCCAGCCTAGGAATCTCAACCTCTGTAATCTATTCAACCATGAAAGTAGAAAGGATTTCTTCTCAGTTAAATTTGCCAACAGCATTGTTCAGCCAGTGAGAGAATGCAAACAATAGCTGACCTGATGTGAGGACACAGCAAGCAATATAGGTTAAATTTGCTTTTGTCTGGACCCACCCAGCCTGTCCATATACAAGCTTCTTTACCCTATTCATAAGTCTTCTTATCAATTCTGAGCCAAAAAGGATGGTTTGCAGAAAAAGAGGAGGATAAACAAATTAAGTATAACACTAATGAATAGGCCAACCTGTTGATGAAGTTCTGAAGAGGTGTTGTAGTTTGAACTGGCTAAAAACCTTGACCTTTAACTGCATCTCCTTGGCTAATTGACAAAACTAATTCAGTGGAGCACAAGTAGGACCTCTTTGCATTCAAATTTATCAAATTTGAGCACTGCTCCAGATGGTGTACTGTTGATCAAATGGCAATTTCACATTCATTTATTAACTTAACTTCAATTCAGTAGTGTACCCAAAGGTGGGGGGGTGTCATGGAAGGGATGTGTACTATAAAAACAAATGTGCGGTGCCCCTCTTATGCCCCAACCCAACCCCAACTGAATTTTAACATTTCAAAGAAAAAAACAGACAGGAAGTTACACAGCCCCCACCCCTCCCCCCCCCACTCCACCCCCCAACCCCACACCCAACTCTCTAACTGAATCACAGAAAAATTTCACAAAATTTATAAACTTTGCTGGAGAAAGGTATCATAATTACACAACTAAATATATCATAATCACTCAGAACTAAATATAACTTTAACTTAGGAATTTCTTCATCACCACCTTTTTATTGTTGGGACTCTCAATGGAACCACTGTGTAGTTTTAATGCAAGCTGAATTCTGTTTAAAAGTTCAACATGACATAGCACCTCTGACTTCCTTTGTCACAGATTTTGCTTCCAGGAACTGAATAAAAACCCATTCCTCAAACATGTGGCTTTGAATTGAAGTTGGCTCTCTGGCATATATGTAACAATCAGAGTCTGGTTCATTATGATCAATGACTCACAGTTTTGATTCATCATAGTGTAAGAGGAAGCTAACAGGAGAAAAGAAGCCACAAGTGTTTAAACAAGTTCTCAAACTGAAAACAATACAAATATTTAAATAAAGGTAAAGGAAAATTCCTCTGTGAAATTTTGAAGAAATTCTCTTTGGTTTATGATCGAAGCAGGAAGTGGAGTGATTTGTATGTAATGAAGCATTGCTTAGTTAAAGATATAAACATGGACAAGATATTTGACTTCCCTGCTACATAAACTTGTTACTATCTCCACATATTCATAAACCCTATGTATTAGTTGTGACATGTGTGCTGTATCCCATCATTAACAGTGATACAATGCAAAGATTAGTAGAAGTGGACAACCAGCCTGTAGTTACATGGATTATATTGAAATCAATGTACCAGTATGCGTTCACTTTGCGATTACAGAGGAAGTCGACATGAACCATGCTGATGATATGGATTATTATGAAATCAATGTATTGGTACAACATGTGATATACCACCTCTATTGGAATAACCACCTTGAAAGCTACAGTATGTCCATATCTTTAATAAAGACATACATGCTATAATGTATCCATTAAGTAAACTGATATGTGTTTGATGTAATTATTTACGTCGATGCTGTAAGTATCATGTACACAATATAACATGAAATACATTTTACATATTCAGTTTATACATAAACTGAATATAATATGCTCTCATTTTAATCAATAGTTTAAACAGATGCCATTAAGGAACATGTAGATCCTTTACAGCAGAAGCAGCATATATATGCTTACTTCAGCCCCCATACCAGTTAATATCACACACAAAAACATGGCGGTTTTGTGTTAGAATATGTATGGCAATATCAGTCAAAATATCAGCATCTTCTTGTGGGCATGAAAGCTTCCTCAAAATGATTCAGGGTAATTGTTATCAGGGATGTAAAACAAACATTCTTCAAAGAAACTAAAAAAATATATTTCAGGACAACTACAGTATTCATCTAACTCTAGAAAGTTTCTTTCCATCTTTCATCATTTATTTTTTTCAGAAGGAGCACATTTCTAATGGATTATACAGTCAGTACTGAGAATAAGAATTCCACGAATAGTACCAATTTCCAGTCACAGCCTACCACTGACTGCTGCAATCATATTGTTTTCGGAGAAGCACCTTTTTTTCTTTTTTATCACTCTCCAGTCAGATTGTTTCCACATCTCCAGATTATTTTGCAGATTCCACAAATATGGTTTCCTTGGTGACTTTTATTGAAGTCAGCTCCAGAGAAATTTTATCTGCCTGTGGGGGAATTTTGCATGGGAGTTTGCCTACCCTCTGAACCTCATCCCATGACCCTCACAAATTATCCCAGCAGCATCATCATTCCAGTTGCCTCCTAAGAGAGGAGAGCAGCTGCTTCATAATGTAGAAACAATTTTCACCTCATGGCAGCTGGAGAAGAAGACAACACAGACAGACAACTGCTGCTGGAAAGGATAGAACAACCTGATATGGGAAAACAACTACCAGCAGATGAGTACAATTTTTCTCCCTGACTGGCAGTCTGGGTAAAAAATTCTTTGTAGGAGAAAATGAAAAAGTACATACCTCAATACAGACACCAAAACAAGAAATAAATACTGTAATAGGTACCAGGCTACAGTGATACACTTACAATGCTGAATCATAACGACCGTAACATAAACTCCCACTATGTTCATATTATTGAAAATGTTTTGGAAAAAGAAAAGAAATTGAATTTATAACAAAAAAAATCCCAATAGGATCTACCTTTAATTCTGTTTATCCTTTTCAAGCTTCACAACCCTATTAAACATTCCCTGCCACACCAATATTTTTTCATGACCGTGTCAGAATTGTAAGTTTCAAAGATGTCCATGGATGTCCGGTAGATCTTCTACATGTATTGTGTGGTAGAGAAGAGAGTAACCTGTAAACTGTCATGTTACAACAATCAGTCCGAGCAGTATGACTTACCTACTGAGATCTATCTCATCATAGTGTAACAGTACTCTGAAACATGTTGAGCAAATGTATAAAGCTTGTGATGTACTAGTAAGGAACACTGATCTTATCTGGTAGGGAGATATCTACAACCCAATCTGTGGTTAAAGGGATATCTACCAGCGGCTGAAACTGGATATGTATTAAAAATCCTGGAAATTTTCTGCATGCTCTGTGAAAACTATTTAAATTTTTCAAATTTGAAGATATTTTTGTCAATACATCTGGCAAAAGTAGAGAGGATGATGTAATAATGCCAATTATCTTTGATCAGGATCTATTTTTCTTAATAATATTTCTACAAACAAATTCTGCTGCCAGAAAAATCCCTTTAAAAGAAGTTGCTAAGTTGAATAATAGGAGTACTGGAACATATTGACATATTTTGATGTATTTTGGTCTTTTCTTCCCAAATCTAGTTCCAAGCTTTAATGATAAATGCTGGTCACAGAAAAACACGAAGGTTGTTATGCAATAAATTTTCAGTCTGAATAGAATGCTGAAGGTCAGAAAATTGCTTCCATGTTAGAATGTACAGTACGTTGTGAGATGTATTCTCAAAAATTTGTAACGTCTTATTTAGCTTCCAAAGTTGAATACTCAGCCTTTTTAGAGTATGACATGAAGTTTCCTATGAAAGCAACAAACACTCACCAAGAATGTTACGTTGCAGGGTAATGGACCTACAGTATTGCTCTGTTGATGTTGAATTTATATGAAACAACCAATCTCGCAAACTCATGGACCATGTCAGCCAAACAGTAAATATTAAGAATGTTATATAAAAATGCAATTTTGTCACAATCAATGAATGAGTGATTTCCAAAGACTACAGAATAACAATTTAACTATTGTTAAAGTTTTATAGCCATGGTACACAACAATATGACTGGTGATTAAAATATTTTCAATCATGAACAAGGTTAAGCAGGATTCTGGGCATGACAATAAGGACAGTAGTGTCATAAAGCAACCATAACATATTCATTATTGTTCAAACCCTCCTGACTGTTAACTCACGATTCGAACTAGACATTACCATGCAGGTGTGTATAACAGTGTGATATATATGTTTTTATATATGTGACTAGACTGAGGAATTACACAGTTACTTCTGAGTTCACATTGAGAGCACGTCTTCCTCCTTTTTAAACCTACACATAAAACTAATTACCACTTCATTGTACAATGATTACAAGAGATTACAATGGTGAAGGCTTTATACACCATTCACCCTTTATTAGTCCCAAATTCAAGCACCGCTAAAACTTGTTAGGAGTTTTCAAAAGTAGAGTTTCCTGTCCAAGTTCTGGACCGCAAAGTTATTTCCTTTATATTGAAGACAAAAACCTCTAGAAAAGTACTTTTGAAAACTCCCGAGGGCTGTTAGAATAGACAATTAAATGTTTCAGCATCGGTAACTAAAACGGCAGAAAAGTAACCAGTGTCCATTAATATGACATTTGAGACTATTTGGGACAAACCTGATGATCTCTAAGACTCAGAAGATCTCAAAACATTACACTGGTCATAAAAGTATCCTGTAGATTGAAGTACTACTGCTCCAACGGACCCGTACCCCTACCCTACCTCTTCCCATCTTCGATCTCCTCCACCCAGCGCCAGCCGGAAAAAAAAAAACAATAATAATGAAAGACAAAAAGTGATCTCCTCTATTAATACTGTTATATACAGTTGATGACACTTTTACTTTCATTTCGTGTTATAGCAATCATCAATGAGAAAAATAACTTCTTTAGTTGCCTACTTTGAAGAATCCTAATGTTCTTCAGACCAGACCAATGCAGAAATTAATTTTACCTGTTTCAACCATGGCTTTATATAGTCAAGGACATATATTGTTAGTTAAAAGTTACATTAGTTACCTGCACTAAGAGATCTGGAAAGACTAATCAAATAAGATGGATTTCAAGCACCATCACCCCACTCCCACCCACCCACCCACTCACTAAAACCACTCTGCCAAACGACTTTCTGTAGACCTGTGTAAGTATTGAATATTCATGCCCGAAAAAAAATACTATTTGGTTATTTTCTTTCAGTCAAGTTCAAGTTTGGAATCCTTTGGATCTGCTTCTATAGATTTCAATTAATTGAACAAATGCTTTTGGAATGCGTATAATTTATGTTGATTGTTGTTAGATGCAACCACTGCTGAAAATAGCCAAGTGGTGATGTCCCCACAAACAAATTATGAGACAGATTTGCTTTTCTCACAGCTGTGAAAGCCTTCATTCGACATCCTCCTCTCTATGAAATAGTTTGACCTCCAATAGCAACGCACATGAACAAAAGGTAGGTAGAATCAATAGAATCAGGAACCAAACCCAAAAGTTCTCTCAATAATTTGCGTGCCAACTTCCAACTGCGGAGCTTTTCCCCTCTGTGTGAAATCAGTGTAGCGTGGCAAAGAATATGAGGAGAGAATTGGGATATTCTTGTTTTAAGGTCAAGGGGATGTTGGAATTCACAGTGGCTGTGGCTGTTGCTTTGCAAAATTCTTCAACTGAAAGGAAACTAGTAATTTCTTACATACCACCTTTCTGTTTTGCTACTTGTTCAGCCGCAAAGTTCTTTGAAACCTTCCTTGAATGGCTTTTGGGAACTTTTTATGTGTTTTCAGGGAGGTGACAAAGTTGCATTCAAAACTGTGTCTAGTTAACATTTTCATAGCAAGTTAATATTAGAACACAAGTGTCCATCTGTGTAGTAAGTACAGTATATCTTTGCAGGAAACAAATCTTTCCTGTGCCTGAAGTTTGGTACTATTCTTCATGTACGTAAAACACTGGGCTAATTGAAAGGTATTTTTCAGTCAAAAAATTCAGGGTTAAACTTTCTGCTGAGCAGGAAGAAAGGAACGAAGTTTTGTTTTCATGGCCACAAATGATATTGTCTTGAAACAGCAAATTAATAAACACACCTCCAGAATTGACCACAAATAAACAATATGTACAGGTACTGTAGCAGCTAGTGGAAACACCCTCTTCAATTCATAACAGACAAGAAATATACATAAAAGAGTAAATTTAAATGTATGAAAAGCATAGAGCTATGGATCCTTCAAAACCAAAATAGCAGCCTGGGGTATATTTGTATGTAGCTTGTACAGAAAGTATGATTCTGCAGTTCTAGTCATTTCTAAGAAGCTAGTGATCATGTAGCCTATAATATAACAGTATCATGACATCATTCCTAACACGGAGTTCCAGTTGATTAGGTTAAAATGCTTCAGTGAATTAGCAAACTTCTTTCAAACAATGATCTCTGGCAATTATACTTTTATAGACCATCATTTCTTTAGTAGCTCAACCTGTTTATGACAAGGTTAAACAGTTGTTGGCATGACAATTTGCTCACAAGCTACCACACAGCAAATTACACTTGAGGTTTCTTCATTTCAAAGAGCATAGCTGCTGGATACAGTCCATATGGCCCAGGAAGTGAGTCACCCATGAGCCTTTAAATAAAATATTTTTCACACCAGAAATTTATTAAAGAATTTAATTAAATTTGTGTTTACATTTGTTCAAAACTTTTTGCTTATTTCCAAAAATAAAGCATATTTACTGTTATTGCTTGTAAACTGTTAATCATTCATGGTACTTATTTTAACCTCTCTGCATATAGTACAAACTGATTGTGGCTAGTTCAGTTAACTCAAACTACAGTTTGAGAATCAGAGATCCTACCTTTTTCAAAATCAGGAGATTTACGTTTTTTTCCATCACGTTAGGATAAAAATAGGCATAATGACGCAAAATCCTGTTAAAATAAATTAGCAATACTGAATAATACTCAATTTGAGGTTTTATACGTCACTTACTGTATGAAATCATATAGGCTACATAAAAGAATTGTTGTGTAAACGTTAACACTGTAGAACACAATGAGAGCATTTCATACAACTATTTCCTGAAATAAAACATGGATTTTCTTTCCATTACTAAAGTAGGCGAAAATTTAACTAGGAATGGGCCATTTCTGATCACAATTCAGAGGGAATAAACAAACTCAATTTGCCAGGAAAGTAGCACCTAAATCAGGACAGCATGAGATAGCCTCAAGTGTTCCACCATATACAGCGCTCTATCAACTGTGTCAAGCTGACAAAATAAATTTACCAATCAGAGAGTTTTCTCCTTCACGTTTTCACGAACACAATAATCAATGCCAACAACACCTAGAAAGTCAGAACCAGGTCATTGTTTTGTTTTTTTAATTTATGGTCAGGATTTTAGTTTCAACCTTTCAGTGTAAATTCTTCTAAAAGGCAAAGCATGCTCTTTTTTCTAATGCCAGGAAACTAACTTTGCATATCACAGTATGTGGTTACAAAGTCCCCTCTCTGTCTCTCTCTTTCTATTGTAATTAATTCATTAAGCTACTTGTAATCAATACACATATTAAACCCATTAAAGAGGACAACTTACACAAACTCAGCTAAACAAACACTGCTTTTTATAATTTATACAAAAATTCTGTCTAACATTTATTTTCCAAATTTCAATTTTTTTACAGATGATCAGTCAGTAGTTCCTGCTAAATGAGATGTTCCAGAAGACAAATGTATTGGGTGGAGCAATTAACTGTCGTCAATAAACATTCAACTCATGATCTCCTGCATGATGTGTGATACTTATACTTTACTGTATGCACAGCATACAGGCTTCAGAAATGAAACAGAAAATTACCTTGATGCCACTAACAGTGAAACCTCATAGTATGATAAAATGAAGCCTAACAGGAGGTGTCTAAAGGTTTCTTATCCAAGAAGGATAATTTCTAATCTTGTGTTGTGGAACCATCATCTGTACATGGACTTATAAAATGTGAATTTAACTTAATATAACTTGGGATATCTATGATTATGCACACATGTACTGTATACATGGCTGCAGTTGATGTATTATACATGTATACATATATACTGTACTATATTCCACATGGCAATGTGTTTGTATCTCCAACAGAATTAAAGATGAGATTTCAGTTGAGCATGAAAGCAAAATCTTTGTCATGGAACTGTTTAGTCCAATAATTCATTGATGTCTTTCATAGAAGAGTGAGACCCACTTTGAGGATACTGCATCAGTTCTTACAGACTGTACATACCTTCAGGAGTAACAACGTATCATAGTTTCTCACAGGAAGGTGCAACACTCAGTCTACAGCTTGTGCCTGTTGCACTTCTAACCAAGGCAACAAGTTGATGCAAGAAATAACCATTTAAATTGTTTTGTGGCAGTGCATGTAACACACCCATCCCATATTACACAGATTTATGACAAAGAAGTGCTGTGCCAGTGTATGTTACACACCCATCCCATATTACACTGATTTATGATAAACTAGTGTTGTGCCAGTACATGTAACACACCCATCCCATATAACACAGATTTATGATAAACTAGTGTTGTGCCAGTGCATGTAACACACCCATCCCATATTACACAGATTTATGATAAACTAGTGTTGTACTGGTCAGTGCATGTAACACATGTATCCATCCCATATTACACAGATTTATGATAAACTAGTGTTTGTGGCAGTGCATGTAACACACCCATCCCATATTACACAGATTTATGATAAACTAGTGTTGTACTGGTCAGTGCATGTAACACATGCACCCATCCCATATTACACAGATTTATGATAAACTAGTGTTGTGCCAGCTATGCATGTAACACACCCATCCCATATTACACAGATTTATGATAACACAGTGTCCAGTTTACTCCTGTCAGCTTCAATATTTCTCATATTAGTTTAGAATGAGAGATTCTTCAAACCAAGCTGAATGACCAATGTCATACATCAATGCAGACAAGGCTGTTAACTTAATTTCTGTCTGAATCTTCCACACAACCTAATGTGCAATGGGTAACTGTTATCAAGATATGTATCATGTGCACTGACAATGTAAAACACCTGCTCTTTCATGTACAAGCTGAACAGACAAGGTCAGGGAATTAATGATAGGCTAGGGCTAGTGTGTTACTTGTACATATGACAATTCACAGATCATCCTAACTATTACACCACCTTATTTCTATGTACAGTATTTAGTTCCTTAGTGCATGTTGTGTCGTTAAATGTTCTAAGCAATAAAATATGCAACTTTTACATGTCTGTAGCTTAGAAAAATCTATAGATAATAACTTATGCCTTAGCCATTGGGATTTTGGGTGCTGCCTTGTACTCTTTCCAACTACCTTGAGAAACTAGGTATAGCTTCCTGTATACCATGGACTTAAAATAAAACATATTTTCACAAGACAGTTTACTTCCTACAATCAATGTTGGATGTAATACCCCATCTTAACACCATCATCACTTTTACAACCAAGCCATCCCTGCCATTCATCACCCATCCCTTATCCACAACCACCACAACCCCCCCCCCCCCCATCCCTCCCTTCATTCACAATGCTGTTACAATGTACTGTTTCAAATTCCACCACTATTGTTATGTGGAAAACAATTACACTTTAGTTCAAGTAACTGCCCACCTTGATCATCAACCGTTTATATGTTGCGCCTCATTATAGCAGAATACATGCAATTATTCATCTGTGTAAACATAGTATCAGGGTCTAAGAGATAGGTTATCCATAATGTACTCAGCAAGCCTGATTTGTTGAGGTCTAGCGTTGCATTTATTCACTCGGAGGGAGTGTAAACTTCTGTAGTAATGGGCTTAAGCACACCAACTATTAACATGTAACGTTATTTCATCAACAAGTGTCCGCAATCTCCCAACCAAGTTTTGAAGTTATCCTACTATTATTGCTACATAAACAAGCTCAGAGATCAAATATAATCCTAATGCAGAGAAAGGGTTCTGATTTACTTACCACTGACTCTAACCGGTTGTCTCTTTTTTCTTCGAGTCATTTTTCTAAACGATTTTTCAACCGGTGAGCACTACCGCAGTGAGCTGTATCCTCACCCGTGTGGCTTCTCCAAATCCTTAAACTCACGTACGTAAACTGACTAACGTTAGTATCGAATACATGCAGCTGCAGGTCGTCTGTGTTGTCGTCTGCTGCATGTTCTATGTATGTGTTATGACGAAACGGCAGACATGCGCATTCATCCCTAACTGCAAGCTCACCATCCACTCACGCACTACTTTCTGAAAAGAAACGAGAGGGAGTTGGTTATGCATATTCAAATCGTATCGTCATTTTGATTCCTCGAAAAATCCCTTATCAGGAAGTTCACGTAGAGGTTTTGATGATTCCTTTGTCCGTCTCCAAGTACGACAAGGTTTTGGCAATAAATGATGTTTCGGAATATAAACTGAGATGCGATTAAGTCCGAAATAAATAAATCAGCCATTAATTGTTTGCCCCCAAACTCAGGCTTACAGTGGTTTCAACATCCAAGTTCATGGCCTTTCGTCTTTCATCTTATATCAGTAACCACTTTGTACTAAAACAGTGTTGAGTTATCTACAAAATACCACATGCACTATTGTAGACTTAGATTGTACATCACTTTTAATTGATTGTAATCGAGTTGGTTGGCTGTAATATTTTCTTTCTACATGAAGTAGTAAATGCAGGACGGGCTACATCGATATGTATATAGGGAGGGGGTTGTTCACATAACACCGCCTTGTTTTGTCGATAACAGGTCCACATTCCGTACCGTCCCCTAAAAATTCCAAAAAATGTACTAGTTTATGCACATGTATTATCTATCAAGCTCCTAAGAAAGCTAAGAGTCCATGGCCATACGGTGTCTTATAAAAACGTAGAAAAAAGATGTATTATCAGCAGCCCAGTCAAATGATAGAAACAAGAACATGTTGTCAATCAAAAGATGCGGGAACTTGACATCATATGTCAGTGAAAGAGGAAACGTTACGTTTAACTTGAAATCTCTAGCAGACAGACAAACGAGAATAGAGGGGGAAAAACTCATATTTACACGCCGTGCCCCAACCTGTCAAATTTTAAATTGCGGAAATGCACTTAGAAACCGATAACGCTAGACCAGCAAGGAAAAGAAAAGGGGGGAAATGATTTAAGTTGTAGGCATCACATAATCAGCGATGTACAGGTCTACACAAAGCCATAATTATTAAATTTTATATCAGGAGGGCCATATATTAGTTATCAAAGAGAACAAGGGTCTCTTACAAGCGCTAATTATAAAGCTCGGGAATTACAAATGCTTCCAATGCAATCCGCTTGTCAATTTTTTTTTATTGCTTTCTTAATGGTCACTACACATTTCAGAAAGTCGGAGCCGTACCAATTGTACGATTTTGACGCGCGACGTCGTCACTCCAGCGTCAAAATAAACCTCATTCAGTACATGACCTTCGGAGCCAAGTAGCCATAGGGATACGTGAAACCCATCCCCTCACCCCATCCCCACTGTTCCAACTCATCGCAAAGTCAAATGTCACACAGCATAGGCTTCCCTGAAGTTTGTTCCCCGCCCCATCACTCTTTCACTGCCTCTTAAAGTAGCATACACTTAACATCATTTTGCGTTGAACTTAACACAATGGTCACCGTACAATATATATAACTGATAATAAATGCTTCTTTAATTGTGCGTCAACACTCACTAATATCAAGAGCAGCCAAATGGGTTAAAACCACATCATGATGTCTTTCAGTCTGGTTATATTGAGGGGCACAAATAATTATGTCACATAGCTTGGTTATATATTAAACAGAATTATTGCACACACAAACACAACTTCTGTTTGAATTTAAGGCATTAAAGGTGGCATACTTCTATTAGAGTTTATATCAATCCGCTCGAGTGTTCTCCTATCTCAGGAAATGTGCCGAAAAGCAACAAGGGGACTCTTATTTGGTATGTTATCAATCAGAATCTGTTTTGTTTTTTGTTATGGCTTGGATGTTTAAGAGCATGAATGGAAGTACATGTGGTGCAAACATTGGGTCAATTGAGGCAAAGTTAGATCACTTTAGACCACCCCGGATCAGCGTACGAAAATTGTTTACTACTGAGTAAAGAGGTTTGTTTACAAGTGACGAAAATATCAGGCACTCAGAGCAAAAAACTACATGGTCATGATACGGACAATTGATGGTGCCATGAACGGCAAACTTGTCAGCTATCCAGTGATGTGTATAGCGTTTAGCTAGTGAGAACTTTTATCTCGACTTATAGAGACCACATTATTTTATGATTTAGTATACAAGACCATGGGGCATTTAATAGGCGTATATGCTACCTTAAAGGATATATTGAAAACCCCAATCACCATCTTTAGTTAATATAACAGAGATCTTTGTGGAGTACAACTGCTCCAAGCAGCTGATAAAAAATTGTTACGTTTGATAGATATCATATTGCCGTGTCTGATAGCTGCCATTGTGTTAATCTGTGACGTCATAGTGCCACGATAATCTGAAACTAGGTTTACTTTCTCTTTGACATTAAAGTCACTGCCATCACTACATTGATATAAACATTTCATTGTTGTAGATTCAGCATTTGTAAAACCTATCTGCATTTAACAGAAAATAAACACATGAGGCTTTATGATGTCATATTTAGGTTTGATCAAGTCTTCAGCATAGTGCGTGAAGGAACATTGTATGTAGGCCTATGTTTGTATTTTAGTTCCTCCTGCAAGCAGGAACTCGCGAAGAAGCCTCATTGGCTTATCAAAGCCGCAAGCTGACCGAAAGTCAGTCTCTTACATTCATTCTTAACGTCCATGATTACATACATTAATCTTGGAGTGACTCGAACCGGGGACCTTATATCACTATATCTTTTACATTAAATCTTGTTCTGATTTTTCTTCTTCTGAATTATTCTTCCTTTTTTTAGTCTGAATTCTTCTGCGGAAGTTTTCTTCTGTTATTTTATTAATTCTTGTATGTTTCAAGTGATATTCTAAGTGTATTTATATAGGCAATCATGTTTAATTTCGTGGTCAATATTATTATGGTTAGTAAGAGGAATTGCATGAGGAAATTAAACCT